>JAHBCN010000377.1:0-198382 GCA_019359885.1 Listronotus oregonensis | reverse complement strand
CTAAGATGCTTAAATAGCTGGTTTAGGAGCAGGACCCAAAATTTTTTAAATAAAATTTATTCCCACAAGTCTTCCTTCATTTAGAGAATGTTTAATAAAAAAATAACTTATGGGTCAAAAAACCCCCCCAAATTCAGCAACATAACAATTTTTTTTTGTTCCATGGCTTTCTTGATACTAATAAAACTTTTTGTAATTTATTAATAATTTAACCTAAAATATCAAAAAAATGGTTCATCCAAATATCATCAATGAAAAATTTTTTTAAAATCAGAAAAAAAAATTTCTTGTATAAAAAGGTTTTTTTAAAAAATTAATTTCCCCTTTTTTCCCCTTTTTTTATTGCATTTTTTTTATGTTTTTAAAATATGGAAAAACCCAAAATTTTTAAAAAAACTTTTTTCGTTTAAAAAAAAGGGCCCAGAACCGTAAATATAATCAAAGACCCTGTACATTTGAAGGGCTGTATTTGCAACCCCCACCCCTTGGGTTTTTTTTAAAAAAGGATTTATTAAAAGTATATGTATACAAGCTGAGAACTGTTTTTTAAATTTTGGGAAAAAATTTTTTGACAACAAAAAACTTTTATTTGAACTCTTTTATCTTTATCTTGTCAGATTTTTAAAATTTTAATTCCAGCTGTCAAATTAAATGTCAAATAATACCAATGCCAATTTTTATTTTAAAGAGCTTTCCAAAGAAGTAGAACATGTGATTAAAACAACATAAAAAATAGAGTTAAATGAACTTTCAGCTCTCAGAATAGATAACACATTTTTTATAGTGTCAAAATGAGACTTGCAAAACTTTCCTGTTATAGCTTTAAAATTTTTTTTATTTTTTAAAAACAGTTTGGAAAAATAACCACAGTGTGGACATCTACAATAGACTTTTTATATTTTAAATTTTGATTGCGTAACCCTCAAATATTAATTACTATATTTCCTGGTGCATTTTTTAAGTCATGGTGTGACTACAGGGTTAATCAAAAAGTAGTTCGGGTGGTTAACTTTATTTTTTGAGATAGCAACCTCACTTTTTTATTTTAAACCATTTTTATATGATGGAAATTAAATAATTATTTAAGTTGAAAAATCTTTGTATCAAAATTTTTGCTTAAAATTCTGAAAATTTTTCATTGATTTTACACAAAATTAAAAAAAAATTTTTTTTTTAAATTTGGTATTTATAATATTTAAATTTTCCCTTTAGATTTTTTTTGAATACCCCCTTTTTGGGGGTTTTTTTTATAAACCAAAAAAAAATCTAGTGGAGGTAGATCTGGGATCTTTGGCCATTTTTTTTCCTTTTCCCCTTCATTTTTTTTTTTTTTGGGTTTTTCCCTTTAAAAAAAGGTTTATAAAATAAAACCCAAAAAAATTTATTCTGAAAAACCCATAAAAAGGCTAAGCCGAAACTTTCCGTAAAAAAATTTTTTTTATTGGGTGCCAATAAGCTTTTTTTTTTTTAAAAAAAGTTTTCCTCATGTAAAATAGTTTGAAAAAAAAGGAATTTTGGGAAAAGATTTTTGGGTATTTTGGAAAATGAAATAAAAAAGTGAGATTGTTATTTGTGGGAAAAAAAAATAATTGGGGGCCATGGTTCAAAAATCAGACAATTTAAATTAAAATTTTTTTAAAAAACTGAAAGGGGGCCCCCCCCATTCGCCTCTTTTTTTCGAAAATGAAAGAGTTGGAAAAAAATTTTGCCGTCATATGTTGGTCTGTGGGAGCATATTTTAAAATTATTTTGAAATATACAGGGTGACCCAAAAAAGAAGTACATATCAAAGTTATATTTTTTCTTATGGAACACCCCATATTTATTTAATTTTTTAGATACAATAGACCAAATAAAGGTGAGTTATTGTTATAATTTCTATACCTAAAACTGACCGTTTTTGAGAAATTTAGAGAAATTAAAAAATACAGACCATATTTTAAAAATTGTTTACACCCTGTAACATATAAGGAGCTGCTCGTAATTAAATTTACTGTTTAGCTTAAGAGTTTAAGTTAACTATTACATAAAAGTTTTACCTCAATATTATACAGAGTGGTGAAAAAAATTGCCTCAAAGTTTGGACATACATTTTATTAAATAACTTCCCAAAGTTAAATGGAACACCCTATATTTAGTGGCCTATTTTAACGCAGAACTAGATTCCCCTTAAAACTATATTAGGGTTTCCTATACCTATCTCTTTTACTTTTTATGCAAAAGCCGTTTTAATATTTGTCTTATGAATAATTTCTTTATCTTAAAAATGAAACACCCTGTACTGTAATTAAAAAACCTTTTTATTAAGGGCCACGTAGATTCGCTAAAAGCACAAGTTTAAATTTTTAAAAATAAGATGTATCTGAAGCAAAATGCAGGCAAAAGTAAAAACTCCAATTTATTGCCATTAATATTAAAGCATTTTTTATAATTAGAATCAAAATATAGTAAAAGGTACACCTATCTTAATTATTGTTGGAACGAAATATGTTAAAATACCCTTGTTTCTTAGCAAATGTATTGGACTTTATGGTAAATTAAATCTCAAAATAATATTATAATGGGATCAATAAAAACATACATTTCAATATAACTATCACCAAAGGTACGATTATATTTATATTTTTTCAATAATAGTAGGCTTTGACCTAGATGACGTTAATTATTATTTGCAAACAAAAATATTTGACAGTGACACTTGCTAATCAAACGATTATCATTGATTAAGCTACGAGTAGTTTAAAATTATAATCGTTTTGAATGATTGTTACATTTTAATTAGTTAAAATAAGAAAGATGCAATGGTTTTGGTAATCGGTGATTGTCAAGAAATATGTTTATTTGCATCAAAAGTATATGCCCAAAGGTATTCTAACAGGCGTCATCCTATACAGTACAGAGTGTTCCATTTTTAAGATAAAGAAATTATTTATAAGTCAAATATAAAAACGTCTTTTGCATAAAAAGCAGAAGAGATAGGTATACGAAACCCTAATATAGATTTAAAGGGAATCTAGTTCTGCGTCAAAAAAGGCTACTAAATATGGGGTGTTCCATTTAACTTTAGGAAGTTATTTAATAAAATGTCCAAACTTTGAGGCAATTTTTTACCACTCTGTATAATATTGAGTAAAACTTTTATGTAATAGTTAACTTAAACTCTTAAGCTAACAGTAAATTTAATTACGAGCAGCTCTTTATATGTTACAGGGTGTAAACAATTTTTAAAATATGGTCAGAATTTTTAAATTTCTCTAAATTTCTCAGAAACGGTCAGTTTTAGGTATAGGAATTATAACAATAACTCACCTTTATTTGGTCTATAGTATCTAAAAAATTAAAAAAATATGGGGTGTTCCATAAGAAAAAATAAACTTTGATATGTACTTCTTTTTTGGGTCACCCTGTATATTTCAAAATAATTTTAAAATATGCTCCCCACAGACCAACATATGACTGTGCTAAAAGTTTTTTTCCAACTCTTTTCATTTCTCGTAGAAAAACCGAGGCGAATGTGGTGGGCCACCCTGTATACACTCACCTCCTTAAATAACCGGCCACAAGCTGGTCTCAATTTTAAAGTTAGTTTTCTCGCCAACCGCTTACTCGATTTTGATTATATTTTCTGAATTATAGATTAATTTTCCAGTACGAATGTATTGTCAAAAAATTTTATTCAGAAGCTAATTAAAGTATATACAATGTGCAACAATGAGATGATTTTTTCCTAGTATTCGTTTTAAAACAGTGTACCTTCAATCAAGATAGAGATAATGCTGTAATTAAAAGAAACACAATGTTCAAAAAAGATAAGGCTACAGTGTTATTCTAGTGAAAAAACAGCTGCTGTAACTGCGGCTCTCCACAAGATGTTACAACATTTGGAAAATTTTCTCACCTCGTATATGCTCTAATTAAATTCTGAAAAAAAAATGACATAGATGCGTTACTGAGAAATGAATTTACAGTTAAAAAAAAGAATAATAATATCAAAGGAGTGATTGGCGAGGAAGCCAAAAATTGCGGCCATTTTGTAGTAGCCGGTTTTTTGCCGAGGTAAGTTTAAGTTAAGTCTTTAATAATACAGCAGTGGCAGGTCGTTTATAGAAAAAATTAATTTAAATCATACAAGTCCAGTAGTGCATTAACTTTTTGCAATCTTTAGCAAGGCCTAATGAATGGGAGCTTAAATATTAACCTTCTTTTGCATCTGGTACCTGTAGTTTGGGATAATAAAAAAAATATTTAATTAAAGTTGTAACCCTAAAAATGTTTACCTATTAATTTTTGATGTTCTCCTTGTAACTGACTAAACTTTGATTTTAATTTAACAAACTCGGATTTCGGACTGGGCTCTGAAAACGTTTTTTCCTTTTCTTCGAGGTGTTTCTTTTCTTGTTTTCTGAAAAGACATATGTATTTTTGTTTAATGCTTTAATGTTTTATTGCAAGTGATGCAGGAGGCAAACAATTTGCATTTAAAATAACAAATGAGTAACAAAAGAAATAACAAAGGTCGGATCACATGGTCCAAGGCTTTGCTGCCAGTTTGGGTGAAAACCGGATACTCTTTGCGTCAGGGGAAACCCCATTTATTAAAAAATATGCAAAATAGTCAATAATTTTAGTAATACCTACATAATTATTTCAGTATATTATTGGTGTACTTATAATTTGTTTATTTTCGACTAAGAAAAACACGTAGTGAGGAGCCATGGTTACTGACTATTTGAACCAATTAAATGTTATTTTCTACGAAATTTTTAACACTATCTGGATGCCTTAACAATGTTACTTTAAAGCACTAGTGCCTTATAGTAACATTTTAAAGCACTACTGTTAAAAGTGAAATGTCAAATTTTTAAAGGTAACGTCAACACTTATTTATTTACTAACATTTATATCAATTATTGTACAATTAAAACAACTAGAAAAACAAATTACTTCAACAGTTCTAGAATTCTCCTTGGTTAAGGTGGATTGAATAGAAAAAACCGCATTTTAAGTAAAAACTAAAACGAGCTAAAACTGACACGATATGTATCAAATTTAAAGTAAACATGCTGTAACCAACCAGCATTAACAACGGTTGTTAGAATTCATTAATAAATGCCAACTTCAATAATTTTTATATATGATGCTATGTAAAACTATATCTTCCAATTTTCGAATAATTTAATTTTTAACTGCATTATTGCGTTTGTAGAAAAATATTGTATGATATTTATGTTAAAAGTACGTTTTAAAGGAATCATGTCAGTAGCAAAACATGCTTCGCTCATTCTGCAAACTTTCACATTCGTGCCTTAAAATTGTACCTTTAACATTCATCAATAATAAATACATCATAAAAAAATATTAAATAGATTACAAACAAGCTGTTTAAACGAATAAAATTTAAAAAAATCATGTTTTTATTCTTATTAGTTTTTTTAGAGGTGCCCAGAAAAAAAAAACTTAATTTTATCCAAATGTCCGGGGTTTTTAGAGTTTTTTTTCGGTAATGGCAGTTATGTCGAAGACTTAGGGGATCGATTACGTATTTTTATTATTTTTAATAATAATTAAAATAATCCTGATATTATATTCTTTTAATTAAATCATCGTAGGTGTAAAATTTTTATTGTGTATTGTTTTAAGCATGGGCAATTTTATAAAATATATGTTATGTATCATATACATTCCCTCATTATTCCTCTAAAACGAGCTTAAGGCATAAAAATAAAAACGATAAATTAAAAAAATGCATATTCTTTTTTACGTTTTACCAATAATTTTTGGTACTGCCTTTGGTAAGTTTTTACTGACTGGAAATAAAAAATATATGATAAAAAATAAATAATTTTAGCTCAAGTAACATCATGGTATGATACTGTTCGCCTAGTGCCTGGATGTAGTGCCCCTGATATTTTAGATTGTGTAGCATCATTTGACGGCAAGTAAAAAATACTTTACATTTTAGGCTCTTAGATCTATACGAAACCAATAGGTATATATTATTATGATGGATGGTATGTATGATAGATAACCACTAACTAAGAGCAAGTCAATTTGAATAGGATGTTTTACCAAAGAAGGATATTTTTGGTTTCAAAAATTAAACAAAAATTGATAGACTTGCTATGCAATATATTTCTTTCTAGGAAAAATGTGTTTCAATGGCGATGTAGGATTTAAAAGAGACTGTTTTGAGTGTCAGTGTGATCACTTTGGCTACTGGAAATGCCGCAATTATTGCGTTAAAGCTTTTGAGAGACGCTCACTGACAGTTCCTGTAGATGCTTTATATCCTCAAGTTTCTGTTTCACCTAGGCCTATTAGTGGTAGGTATTTTTCCTCGCAGAATTAAAAAAATTAAAAGCAAATATATCGAAAATTATTTTAAAGTAAGTTTGTAATAAGATATACATATTTGGTTTTACTGATGTATTTTCCATGCGGTATTTTTAAAAGGTGGGAAAACCACTAGGTAGTTTTCTTGAAAGTGTTAGACAATGTTATGGTTTCAATAACACTAAAATCTAAAGCTCCTATTGTCTTTGTTTGTTAATTGGTATATAACGTTTTGGTTAGTATGTACCTCCAACCGTCTATCGAAGCTTTACTGATTTTTTACGGTTCTACAACGACTGCTAGATATTCAAAATGTCAATACTAGGCCTATAAAATGTAATCTGATTGTTTAGAATTATTACAGCTTTTTTATTTTTTTTTCTTCCAATGGGTTTCTTTATAAATAATTTTTACTTCCGACTAGTGTATGCGATACTGTTTTTAAAATATTATTGAAATGGCCAAATAGTCACATATGTAATTGGGTAATATCAAAGATTTATACTACGGATAGATGGTTCATTTAAATGGGGCGCTCTGAATCAGTTCGGAGATATCAATGCTTCTGTAAATGCGAATAAAATTAAGTCGGTAACCCCTGCCTCAGCGAAACGAGGTACGAAACCATGCGCGACATTGCCAATGTCTGTCGCTTGTACCTTATTCGGAATACGAAGTAGCGAAAACGGGCGGCTAAACGGGTTGTATATTTTCTAGTCGCGTTTCATCACGCCAATAGTAAAGGCCTGCCGGCAACACTTTCGTTCAAGGATTGAAATACATAGCGCGAAAATCTCTCGATGGACATCGGCTCGCGTTAGCCAAAGTCCATTAGGGGTATCAAAAATATAGCATTGAATGGTTTATCTTATCCGTAGTATTATTATCTTTGGTAATATGTAAATATATTATATTGGGGCTTCCAAACAAATATAACCAATTTTATAGTTATGTATGTATGTATGTTTGTAAGTATGTTTATATGTTTATTTTCAACCGTATATGTAATGTTGACATTATAGACTTTTTCAAATTTTAGAAGTCTAACAATTCTGTACTTTTTTATCGGGACGAGAATGCAATTCCCTCCCTATTTCCCTGCTAGTTTTTTATTATTTTCAAAAAGTCAAAGTTAAAGTTTAAAGTGTTATAGTTCTTTGACAAGATATTATGTAGGATTTCGTATAATAAAATCATTGAGTTTTTTTCTCAAAAATTAAGGGTTGAAAATAAAATTGTATACAAAACCTCAACGAAAAACTAACTGGTTTCTCCTATAAAACAAAAAAATTGCATGTTATTATATTATTTGTTTAAATTTCAGTATATGATGCCTGTATTCCTGGAAGAAAATTTTTAAGGGACGCAAGTAAATGTAAAGTTTGTTATTGTTCCGCTGCAGGACTGAAATCTTTATCTTATGAATGTAACAAAGTATGGTGGTGTTAATGAAAATAAATGTTTTTAGTAAATGATAATATATAAACGTTGTTTTTCTTATTTGCCTAAGCTTTTTTATATATTAGTTCCGTGACACCCTGTATAAAAACACGGATCCACCTTTTTATTGAAAATCAGGTTCACAAACGTTTCTATGGTAACAAAAATTCAACGTATCGTAATTATGACAACTGTTTAACCTTTAACTATCTGTTAACTTCTGTTCTCTTCAAAAGTCAGAAATATACTGGCCCGTGCGGACTTATTTCGCGCTTTTTATAGTAATGTGGAAAAGAATGGAAAACTCTAAAAAAGTTTAGAATTAGCTGGAAGAATTCTTGGTAATTGTCTCGAAAGTTGCCTCCTCTCCGATTTTGACCAAATTTGGTATACGGAGGTTTTTTGGGGCGCTGATTACGAATCTGCAAAAAAATTTTTCGACAACGTTTCGTTTTCGAGATATTCATCATCAAAGTTGAAAATCAAACTAACCTTATTTACACTATTCCTCCTTCTTTTTGCACAGAATTCTTGATTTTTACACTATACTGGCACACAATATTTCACAAACACCTTTTAAAAACTTGTTTTTTATATTTAATTGACACCTTTTTTTTCCATTTAATTGCAAACGTCCACTTTAACACGCCCCAACGTGGCTGCAACCATGTATACACTAGCAAATATGGCTGGTGCCTTTGAACTTGAAAGTTCGGAATTTAATGGAAAAAACATGTAAAATAAATAAAAATACAAGGTTTTGAAAGGTGTTTATAAAATATTGTGTGCAAATTAGGGTAAAAATCAAGGATTGTGTACTACACTACAAGTGATTGTGTGTTGAAGTTAGAAAAGGTTGTTGTCGTTGGGTTCCCCATAATTTAACCGAAGCTCAACAAGAACATCGCGTCAAATGGTGCACAAAAATTCTAATAAAATACGACAATGGTAGATCAAGTAGTGTCTACGATATTATTACTGGTAAAGAAACATGGATTTATGACTTCGAGCCTAAATCAAAACGCCAGTCGGCTCAATGGGTGTTTTCAACTGACCCCAATCCAGTTAAACTGAGACAGTCCCGCAGTGTTGGGAAAAAGATGATAGCGTGTTAATTTGGAAAAACGTGTTCAATCACAATTGTTTCATTGGAAGATCAACGGACAGTTAATGCTCTTTGATACACTACAGTTTCTTTGCCTTAAGTTCTGAGAAAAGTTTGCTTAGTGCGACCAAAAAGCCACATAGTTCTGCTCCATACGGTCTTGCAAACAAATCGAGTTATAAAGCAGTCGAAGGTGAAATTATTGGAACATCCACCTTACAGCCCCGATCTATCACCATGTGACTTTTTTTTGTTTCCAAAACTTAAAGATAAAATGCGTGGTCAGCGTTTTTTTAGATCCAAATAAAGCTGGTTCTGCGTTTGGAAACCTTGTTTTGGAAGTGACTCGGGAACAATGGCATTCAGATTGTACTAATTGGTTTTATCGAATGCTTCTTACAAATAGGTTGTATTTCCTATAGTTTGCTAAAACTTTTGGTGCGACCTACTATTTTTGTTACGGGGTCTCCAAACAAGTGGAGTAAAAAAATGTATATTGAAACCTAGCTAGTATACTATCGGGTATTTTTATAATATGTTTTCTTTATTTAATCTGTTATGCAAGAAAAGCAGTACGGGGGGAGGGGGAGGGGAAATAATGGAAGTCCACTTTTGGGCCAAAATAAGTTAATCAACAAAAAATGAAGTTTTGGGATTCATTGTTATACTTTACGTAAAACCACAGGCCGAGCGTAACTGGGAATAATGCACAGGTTTCAGTTTTTGCTGATGGTCTACCGTTCTTGGCATTGCATGATTCCTGTTAAACTGTTTATTATTTTGAGTAGTAGAAATAAATATTTACTCGAGCAGTCCATTATTTTTGAGATAAATGACTCTGAATGTAATTTTTAAAAGAAGGCTGGCGTTGGTCACAAAAAAGCAATTTAAAAAAAAATAAAAAAACAGCGAAAGGAAGCAAAAAAAAACAGTGAAGAAAAATAAAAACGACATAAATTAACTACTATACCTATGTAAAAACTGTTTAATAAAATTTATTTGCACAAACTTCTAGTTTTATTATATTAAAGGTGTTGTTTAGGAAAAACTTTTGTTGCTATTACCTATTTAGCGATTAGTTTAATTACTATTACCTTATAGTATCTTAAAAATATGCAGTTTTTTAAACTAACACCCAAAAGCTTTACATCTTTTTAATGTTAAATCAAACCTCACAAAAGCTCCGTCATATTTTAAATCGTAAAAAGGTTAACTCAATATATTTTTTATTAAATGGCCATTTCCGTCTTTTAGTGTAAGTTTAAAATATAAAAAAAAACTTATATATTAAATTACCTATTTTACGACATTCATAGTTTTTCCCGCCAACTCTTCAGACATAATCTAAGAAAATGTGTAAATTGAGCGCCATATTGTAGAATACATTAAAAAATAACATTCTTTAAAAAATTAAATTGGACCTTATTATATGTCTCAGAAATATTAAAAAAGGTAGTTTACAATACACCCCACCACAACTTTTTGAAAAATTAGTCCCATATCTGGGGAAGGGTGTCTCCCATGACTCTTAGCGTTCTTGATTCCATGCACAAAAAAGCTGTTCGCTATATTAGTGTTCCTACTGGTAGAAAAGCTTTCCTCTCTTGCCTACCGACGACCTGTAGGGGATGTGTCGCTCTTTTGTAGGCATTTTCATGACTTCTGTTTTAGGAAAATAGCCAATATAATTCCTTTTAAAATGACTTCCAACAGAGCACCTCGAAGGGCCATTCTTATCCATTCCTTTACAGTCCATCCAGAAAGACCCCAAACTTTCCACTTTGTTCGCTCTTTGTCTCTAGAGTGTCTAATCCCACAAACGTCATTATGTTTTTATTCATCTTTAAAATTATTTGTGTCTTCTGGCTCTAAGTTCCACTTGTTAGGTATATTTTAGGGCAATTAAATCATTTGATTAACAATTTCGTTAATTAAAAGCAAACAAAATCATTTTTTTTAGTTTAAAAATTAATTTAAGCACATAAAATTATGGTAATAAAAAAACGAAAAGTTATTGCTATTGTTAATGTTTAATTTTTTTATTTCAATCATAATAAATTGGTAAAAGTATAGTTTTCGATTGAAACCTGGTGAAAATGAAATCGGTGGTGCTTTTGACTTTAATTATTAAATTTTATTTTTGTAAGAATCATATTATCTTTTCATATATATTATTAATTTAGTTATAAACATTAAAGTTTCTTAGATAGATAGTGTCAGTAATTTAGTAAAATTTTAACCATATTTGGTAATAAATGGTTGTGAGTATAAAAACACGCTTCCGAGAAAATATCTTTGTTACTAAAAGATTATAAGAGAAATTAATAAGAAACTTTACATACATTTCTCAAGTTTTCTGTAAATTTATATATTTTTTAATTTTTATATCAAATGTGTAAAAAGTTTCCTATAAGGAACTTATATAGGGTCTACCGGAAAGTTCTGTCCGTTTTAACGACAACAAGTTTCGACATGTAAGCACATGTTTATTTGGTGCATGTTCGACTTCATATTTTTATCGCTTTATGTATACATAGTGACGTAGCAAATTAACTACAATAAAGTTGACTCATAGTAGTCTTAAGTGTGGAGTGATAGTGTACCCATGGCTACTGGTAAAGTTCATTTACCCCACTGTATTTTATACGAATTTTAACAAGAAAGAAATGCTACAGAAGCTGATAGGACATGCAGAAGATGGTACGAAAAATTTGAAACAGGTGATTTCGACCTTTCTGATAAACCACGTTCTGGGCGACCATTTTTGATCCACGACGATGTTATTAAGGTCATGTTGGAGCAAGATCCTTTTCTGACAGCACCGAAGATCACAGAAAGGCTTAACTCAGCAAATCATTTCGTACCACGTTCGGAAGATAGGATTGGTGTGAAAATATTCAAGATGGGTGCCCCATGAATTAAGTCAGAAGAATTTGGACGATGAAAAATATATTAAACAAGTACTGGTTTAATTTTTCGCATCAAAAGATTAAACATTTTTAAAAAATGGCATATATAAATTGCCCTCACGCGGCAAGAAGTCATTTATAATAATGGCAATTATATTATTTAATTAAGTTAATGGCGGTAAGAAAAATTTGTATTTTGTTTTATTCCAAAAACGGACAGAACTTTTCGGTAGACCATAAATATATTTGTAATTGTCTTAGGCGTCGGTCCGGGCTCTAAATTTTAAAATAAAAAATAGTCCCTAAAACTTTGTAAGTGAATTCATTTTGAAGTAACCTACAACTATATTATTTTTAAAACTTTTGAAAATTGAGACGTTTTTGATTTGACAACTTACGAATAACCCTCTTCTACTTGAATTATAAGAGTTTTAAATGCAAACATTGGGAAATATATTTAATATTGGGGCATTTGGCAAGACCTACACTCTCAACATGTCGAATTCCTGCTGTTAGGTCATTTACAAATAATTAGCTGATTTTTGCAAAATAATAATAAGATGTTAGGAATATACTGGTCTACAAATATTAAGGATTTTTTTAGACATGTCAGTTCCACGAGGTATTGTTTGTTTAAAAATACTTGTAGGTCATGAAAACCACTGGATCTAAAACATATTTTATGATGAAATAATGCAGTAACTTACAAAAATTTTGCGTCGTACAGAGTGACCCACAAAAAAACGGATGAAAATAGGTATTTATGATTCCAAATATAGAATTTTTGAAGATAAAAAAGTTGTAGGTTACACCAAAATGACAAGGTTTTAAAGGAGTATAAATGTAATAAAAAATGTACTGCAACTAAAACTTAAGAAGTACATACTATTCTAAGGTTCGGCCACTTGAATCTACAGCTATCTGTTTGTTTTTTAATAAAACCTAATTTTGAGGAATTATACATGACAGTAGAATAGATTGCAGCAGGGTTGCCTGGCAAAATTTAGCCGCAACTACCTTTAATTAAATATACCGGATGATCCAGGAGCATGGCTCAGCCTCTTTTTTTTCTCCACTTCTTAAGATAGAAAAATAAAACTAGGAAATATCATATAATGTCAAATGTGACGTTTTTTTAAAAGTCACGGGACTGCTGGTTTCACTGGAAACGGTCTCGACTTTAGATTTTTATATGAGACCCCCTGTATATTTTTACATATTTAGATCTCTAAAAAAAATTAACTGTCAAAAATTGACAAATGGGGTTATCTTAGACGCAGAATGTTACCAGAAATCCAAAAATGAAATAATATACAGGGTGTCTCCTTTAAAAATAAAAAGTTAAGGACCTTTCTGACAAAACCGGAAGTCGCCAAAAGTCACGTGACTTGTCAAAATCTGTCAAATTTGACAGTATATAATATACCCAAATTTCATTTTTCCACCTTGCGTGCATAAAAGAAAGAGGATGAGCCATGTTCCTGGATCACCCGGTATATTAAGTTAATGAAGATTTAAGCGACCAGATCTGGTACTATAAGAATTTTAAATTCAAGAAAGTAACATTTTTATGTTTTTTTTTCCAAGATTTTTTTTCTGTAAGTATAATTTTTAAATTCAATATTTCTGCTTTCTTCTAGCATCCTCCGAGGGGCAATTGTTAGACGGATGTTACCTACCAGATGTTGAGGACTGTGTAAGACAATTTAAAGGTAATAATTTCACATACATATGTATAGATAAGACTTTATGGCTTAAAGAAATAAATGTTCGGAAAATCTGAGTAACTCTTAAAATGAGCTCATCTTTATCAGAGCCGTACCGAAACAATTTTCTGGGGGGGTAATCTAAACTGAATTTGAGATATGACTTTCCAAGGCTTATTTTTTATGAGAACCTAAGATTCAAAGTTCTCTAAACTAGGGTTTTGGAACTAGCAACTAAAACTTCTGTAGCTTTGGGGCAAAATAGGTACACAGATTTAAAAATTCCATCATGTCTAACAAGAAAAAACTCATTTCGGACATCCAGGATTTTTCAGATCCGAAAAACAAAAATTTGCGGTTTACAATTTAGCAAATTTGTAAAATGAAACTTCGGAACGAAAAGGAGAAAATATCAAAGATTCCAAGTGTTCATAAGAAGCACTTTTATAAAGTAAAATAAAAAAAGTAACAAAAAAATTAGGCCGACTTAAAAAAAATAATTCAAAATTATAAAATATTTCTTTATATCCCCCAAATTAACCAACAAAAACAAAATCAAGAGCTGTCGCAATTACTTTTAAAAAGTAATTCAATTACAATATCAATTACTAGCATGTTTGTTAAAAGTAATTCAATTATTAGTTAAAACTAAAAGTAAATAAATATTTTAGTAATTACTCTATTTAAATTATTACATAAATTAAAGTCGAGACACTAAACAAATAAAATATTTATACTAACATGCATCATATGCGCACGTCACACTATTCAAACTGATTTCTCGGCAGGTTCAACATTAAATGACTCTAAAGTAAAAAAAAAATATATCCTACCCCAAATATCAACAATGTTTTTCACAAAAAAAAGTACAAAAACGGTGGCGGTAAGCATCAATAGAAAATACTAAATAGGCGCGGAGGCGGCGTTCGCCGAATTTAAAGCGACCTGCCATGTTTCAAGATGCTCTTTCTAGCTGGTCAAAAATCAGGCAGTTTTTCCATAAAAAAAGATAACCGAATTTTTCGTAGTAATTCAATTATTTATTAGGTAATTGAATTAATTTCTAAATAATTCAATTACTTTATAAGTCATCGAACTACTTTCTAAGTAATTGTAACTTGGGATTCGTGAAAACCAATTACCAATTAGGATTACATTATCCTAATAATTGATAATCCAAATACAATTTCCTTTTCCGAAAAGTAATTGAAATAAAGTGATCCAATTAATGAGAAGTAATTGAACAAGATTTTTCAAATATTTTAATTCAATTACCGACAGTTCTGATTAAAGGTAAGTACAAAACAAAATAGGGGCCAACACTTTTTTTTTAGATCGGTGCCAGTAAACCCAGCGTTTTTGTTTAACTTAAGTTTAATATTCGATGGATTAGCTGGAATTAAATTCAAAAAGCAAAGTTAACTCCTATCTTGTTTTATACAGGGTTATCCAACGAGGACTAGACAGGCCGCTTTTTTGACTCTACCTGTACTTTTATAAAAAATGTGAAATAGCCATCATATACAGTGTGAGGATTTTAAAGTGTTACAATGCGATATCTCTAAAATGTGTTGCACGATTTTAACAAAAAGTTGGTATGGGTAACAAGTAGCAAGAGGGACATACTCTGACCGTAGTACTTAAATTTTACCCCCTCCAGTTTTTGACGGGTGGGGGCAACTCAGAATTTTAAATGGAAAGGTGAGTTTTTTCTATGAAATTTTAATCAGCATAAAAAACTACATAAGTCAAAAATTATGTATGTAAGCAGAAAATTGTTGCATTTGGTAGTTACTTAGGTAACGACCTACTCTGTCAAGTAGTGACATTTGTGTCAAAAATATCTCTAGTCTCTCTTCAGATCTCTTCAGATATGGAGCAAAACTACGACATTGAGATCAATATGTTAATTTTGGGTGAATGTAGGAAGAATTACCGGAAGCTGCACAATTGTGGGCTGTCAGGTTTCATGCTTCTCCTAAGTCCCACATGGCATTTAAGAGGCTGGAAGACGAGCTCGCAATACTGGAAACCTTCGTGCAAAAAGAGAATTCGGCGACGAACTAAAACCAGTGAAGACATGGCCGTTGGAATTTTGGGCGCCATTAATTAAATCCCCACGTTGGTTCCAGAGAACTTGCTCAAGATTCGGGAATGTGTCAAAAATCAGTACTAACTATTTTACATTCCTACAATTTTCACCCTTATCACGTTAGTCTTCACCAAGAACTGTACGGCGAGGATTTTCAAAATCGAGTAACATTTTGTACCTGTTAAGGATGAAGATTCAAGAAAATCATGCTTTTTAACACAAGGATTTTTCGTAATCTCGTTTACTAATTGTGGTCAGGTAACTATTTTTTGCCACTAGGATATTTTTGCATTTTATTAATTCGCATTAATTTTCTGCTTTTAATTTAAGGTCAATAGACACAATATCACTATTGGGCGTGAAAACCACACTGGATTAGGCCCACAAATGGGAAATGTACAAAACTTTTTAAATAACAATTTGCCGCAGCTTCTAAATGACAATGGAATTAGCAAGAAGAAGGTGGTTTCAGCAAGATGGTGCCACCACACTTTGCGCGGCAAGTACGAGATTCCGAATTACATATTTGGAAGGTGGATTGGGGAGGTGGTTAAATTGGGCTAAGATCTCCTGATCCGCCCCTGATTTTTTCTTGGGGATTTAAAACAAAAAGTTATGGCTCACACCAACCACACCAAAAATGAAAAACATTGACAAGCTTTAATTAGAACTCCGACAGAAACGGTAACCCTGTCAAAAAAAATTTTAAAATGTTTAGAAGTCAACGGAGGCCACTTTCAACACCTTTTGAAGCATAACCAGTTAATTTTAAATATTCTAATTAATTTATTGTTTCGTCTATTATTTCCTTAAAAATTCGTTACTAGGCAACCCGTAAAGCAAATGAAGTAATTTTTTTTAATTATGTAGTTTTTTATGCTGATTAAAAATTTCATAGAAAAACTACACCTTTCCATTTAAAATTTATTACCCCACCCGTCAAAAACTGGGGGGTAAAATTTAAGTACTACGTCAGAGTAGTCCCCCTTGCACTTGTTACCCATACCAACTTTTGTTAAAATCGTGCAACACATTTTAGAGATATCGATTGTAACACTTTAAAATCCTCACACTGTATAATTTTTCCCTTCGAATCCGAAAATAATTAATGTAAAATAATTGAACATCAAATAAAACTGCTAGGGGTCATTTTAATATTTTTTTAAATGGAATGCCATATTTTTTATATGATTATCGGATTCCTCGTATATCTTTTGATCTAAAATGACTCTATTTGTAGAATAGATACAAAACAAATATAAAAACAATTTAACATATAAAACAAATACCCCATAAGAAAAAACTATAAATTAAACTTAAGAACACCAGACATCTTAATATTATAAATGTTCGATATGTCCTCCGTTGTTTTCGAAAGAGGACCGATGCCCCCTTTTTAGTCTTTCCAGAGAGTCCCTTATAATACTGTAATCCTGGTTAAGTCTGTTAATTTCATTCACAATTTTTTGCTGTAGCTCATCGATGTTTTAATTAAGCCGTTGATAAACTACGTTTTTTAAATGGCCCCATAAAAATGTATCCATTGGTGTGATATCTGGGCTATTGGGTGGCCAATGAAGTGTTCCGTTACGGCCAATCCACTCGTTGTAACGCCCATTCAAATATACTACCACTTTTCGAACGGCATGAGGTGGAGCGCCATCCTGCTGCCCAATAATATTATTGTAGATTTGCAATGACAATCCTTCCAAGAGGTTCTCGATATCGTTTTGAAGAAATTGAAGGTATCTTTGGCCTGTTAAAGAGCCACGATAAAATAGTGGTCCAATAATTTAATTTCCTAACATCCCACATCAAACATTAAGCGAGCTTCTACCTTGAAACTTTATCATTTTATATTTATGAGAGTTAGCTGCTGCCCAGTAATTTGTATTTCTCCGGTTGTATATTCCTGATGTTGTGAATGACGCTTCATCAGTCCATAATATTTTATTGTATAAGTTGTCCTCGTCTTGCTCTCTCATCAACATCGAAGCAACAAATCGAAAACGAAGTTCTTTTTGTTTTTGAGTTAGAAACTGAACGGTGAGGATACAATGTGGTTTAATACCAAATTTTTTCAATGTTCCATAACTGACCCTTCGGAGCTCTAAGTCATACCTTACTTCTCGTACTGCCTGCGGAATAGAACTCATCGGATTTATCCTAAAATATTGAACAATTGCTCGATTTCTTATGTTTTATCTTCTTATATTTTTTCGCCTATCTTTCAATGTTTTTGTTTCTTCAAATAGAGTCTTAATTCTTAGAATAGGCCTTTCATCACAATTTTTTTGTGCGCTCAGTATCAGCCATTTTTTTCGTACTGTTTTTTTAAAAAAGCATGTAAAAAGGGCCAATAAACAATAATTAAAATAAAAAAATACTAAAGAAAGTATAGTTATTGAAGGAAAGAAATACGAAAATAAAGAAAAAAGTGCCTTAATTAGCAAATGGTTTTTTACGATTATTATAATGATATCGTACGAAAAGCAGCGAAAGGGTTGTTATGGAGTAAAAAAGTATAATAAAGATTTAAATACAATACAATTATTCAATATAACAATTGTATATATGTGGTAGGCCTAATTAGAATAAAATTATAGATACTTTTATTATGTAATAATGATGCCTAATCTTTAATCAGCTCATTTTCTTTTTAAAACGTCCATGACTTTTTAATATACTTTTAATTGCGTACAATTTAGCTTCCTAATTTTAAAGACACCATCAACGTTTTCCAATAAATGATTTAATTGGGGGGGTAATACTGCATTTCCAGCCATTGGGGTTATCAAAAAAAGTACGAAACTTTTGAATTGCCGCCATTTTTAAAATGGCGACTGCGCTTCGCTTTTCACATGATGAAAAGGCCTATTGTATCCACTGAAATGCGTCTCCGGAAACTCTCGAAAAAAATTCTTTTTTGCTTTTCGAGCATTTTCTCCCTTTTGTAATATAATTTTACAATTTTAAACGGGGTTCTAATTTTAAAATTTAATTTTTTAAGTTATTTTTTTCTAATTTATAAAAAATATAAAAAAATTTTAAACTTTATTTTTTTAGTTGTCTGAACCCCAACTACCGTTAAAGGTGGAAAAAGGGATCCGTATCAATATTTCAGGTGTTAATGGCACGGGGGACGAGAATTTTTTTGATTTAAGCGTGAGAAAATGGACCATTTGAATTAAAAAAAAATCATTTTAGATCAAAAAATACGGAATTTGGGTAATCACATTTAAAAATCATTCCCTTAAAAAAATATCAAAATGACCCAGATTTTATTTTATGTTATTATATTAAATATTTTCGGATTCAAGGGAAAAATATATATGATGTTATTTCACTTTTTTATAAAGACAGGTAGATTTAAAAAAGGTTTCCTAGTCCTCGTAAGAAAACCCCAAAAATTTTTTTACTTTTGATTTAATTTTGTTAAGTTTTTTTGGTATATACATGTTATTTTTTGACCAGTGCACTATTCTTATAACAGCAGAATGTGAGTTATGAAAAATAGTTTCCAAGGGTTTCACACAACTTTTTTTTCTAATTTTAAAATATGATATGATTTTTTTTTTTTTTTTTTTAATTCAAGTTTAAAATATAAAAAAAAACTCATTGACGTTGTCAAATATTTTATTTTTTATCACCCAATTAGAAAAATTTTACTTTTCGTAACTATTTTTTTTTTTTTAACTAGTTAATGATATTTCACAACGTCAATAAAGTTTTGAAAATGTCACTTTAAATGTCAAAATTTAAAAAAATATATTATTTCATAATTTTGAATATATTTTCTTCTTCAAGTGTTCTACGGAATACTATTCAGGAAAAATACTCAAGATGGCCGTTCTTGTTAGATGTCGCTTACACTCTGTTTTATGTAATACAAAGATAATACTTTTAGATAAAGATGAACCAATCAATGCTATATTTTTGATACCCCTAATGGACTTTGGTTAACGCGAGCCGATGTCCATCGAGAGTTTTTCGCCCCATCTGAACGAAAGTTAAACAGTGTTGCCGGCGGGCCCTTTTATTTTTGATGAAACGCGACTAGAAAATACACAATTCGTTTAGCCGCCCGCTTTCGTTATCGTGTCCCGAATGGAAAAAGCACAGACATTGACAGGTCGCACATGGTAAAAAAATTCGATTCGCTGGGGCGGGGGTTACCGACTTAATTTTATTCGCATTTACGGGCTTGATATCTCCGAACTATTCAAAACCCCCCATTTAAATAAAACCATCTATCGTAGTATTATCTGGTATTTAGCATGGCTGGTGGTATTTAATAGAACTTTTTTTTAACTAATATCGGCTCTAACTTGTTAATAATCGCATTTACCGACTAGCCAAAAAAATAAAAAAATCAAATACAAAATCAAATATTAATAAGATAATTATTAAAATTTTTTAAAGGGAAAAAGTGGGTTTGGTAATACTCAGCGTTTAAAAAGATGCTATGAGTGCTCATGTGAATTTAGGAACATACCAATGTTAACTACTTGAGGCGGGAAGCCAGTTATCCCCATTTTAGGTAGAAATTTTTGATTTTTAACATTTTTTGATTAATAAAAATATATATGTATGTACTTGGGGGACTATAAAGCTTCTAGTTGAGCCTCCTTTTTTTCCTGGGAAACCGTTTACCAAAGACAGCGCAGCCCCGGGGTTTTTTTTCTAATCTTTCATTACATTTTATACCAATTCTTCATTGAATCTTTTCAGAAAAATACAATTTTAAAGTAGGTTGCCATGAAAGCCAAAGGGATTTAAGGGAATTAAAGCCAATGGATATGGGTTTTTTCTTAAGAGTAGAAAGAGTAGTATAAAATTTAAAGTTTAATAATTTTCACAAATTTAAATCGGACAGTTACCCTTATAGCTTTTTGGGTGCAAAATATCAATGCAAAATATAAAATAAGCTTAAGGTTAGCCTTTTAAACAACATGTCGACATCCTTTTTAAAAGTGACGAAAGTCTAAAAATTCAAATTGTATTTGGGAGAACTGGTCTTTAAAAACCATTCTAATTAGAACTAAGTTTAAGTTACTTAAAAGGGTTTCAAAAATTTATTCTGAATGGTTAATTTGGCAAATAAATACAAGTTAAAATAATTAAATTTTTTGGGAAAATTTTTTGTGTCACTTTTTAAAAGATATTATAAAAATATTTTTCGAAAAATTAAATTTTTTTTTTTTATAAAGGGGCAAAAAAATTTTTTAAAAATGGTCATTTTGCGGTTTGACTCTAAAAATTTCGCCCATAAGGTTTTACAAAAAATTTTTTTTTGTTTTTGATTCTTAAAAAAAGACTTTAACTGTTCTTTTTCAAAAAAATTTCATTAAATCAAAATTTTTCTCAATGGAAAATATGGCGAAATTCCAAAAAACAAAATCAAACTTTTTGAAAAAATTTTTTGGTTTTATATTCAAAACCACTTTAAAAAAAAAGGTAAAAATTTTTGGTAGGTACAAAAAGTCTGTAAATTCTGTTGACACTAAATAGAAGCTCGCGGATAACATTTAAGTTAAAAAAGTGGGATATCACTTTAAATGGTATTTTGCGAAAAAGTCAACAAAAGACGCACCCACATTTTTTTCCATTTGCCAAAAAAATAACCCAAATTTTTTCACAATTTAGCAGGAAAAAAATTATTACTTAATTTTTTTTTAAAATGATTTTAGCTATGGACTTATGTCACCTGGCGAAGAGTTTTCCGAGATGAAATGAATAAATGCGTAACATGTGTTTGTGGATATCACAAACAAAAATCACTTTCCATGAATAATTGTAAAGAAACCCTTCCGTTTTGTATCAACGGATGAGTTTGGAAAGTAAAAAGTATTATTAGGCTTTCGAAATAAAATATTCTTTTAAAGTAAGCACTGAGTTTTTTGTCATTTTAATTTAATAATAATTATATTAATAATAATAACATTAATAAAATTGTTTACTTGTATTTTTTTAACGATTATTTTACAATTACACAGGCACACAAAAAAAAAGTTCCGAACCAGATATGTGAAGTACTTTCCGGTATGCGGTGCGTAAGATCCAAATCAGAATTTACCCATCACCCTTAGATTTTGTCTTAGCAACCCCCAGCACCCCACGAAGGGTCAAAATTGTATTCATTTGGAAAAGATATAATAAATATTTGACAATACGTTTTTTGATATTGTAAAAACGAATATGAAGTTAGAATTTACCCATAACCCTTGAATTTAACGCTAGCAACCCCCAGCAACCCCTGGCATCACCCAGAAACCACCCTAAGGGCAAAAATTTTATTTTAATAGAAGAATTAAAATAAATATTTGACAATACGTTTTTTGGTATGCTAAAAATGAACGTAAAGTCAGAATTCACCCATCACCCTTAAATTTTGCTCCAGCAACCCCCAGTAACTCGCCCTCCTTAATGGGTAAAACTTTATTCACTTTTAGCACGCCAAAAAACGTATTGTCAGATATTTATTATATCTTTTCCAAATGAATGAAATTTTGACTCTGGGAGGGGGGGCTGGGGCTTTGCTGGGGCAAAATCTAAGGGTGATGGGTAAATTCTAACTTCATATTCGTTTTAACACTCCAAAAAACGTATTCTCAGATATTTATTATATCTTTTCCAGATGAATAAAATTTGGACCCTTTGGGATCGGGGGTGCTGAGGGTTTTCTGGGACAAAATCCAAGGGTGATTGGTAAATTCTAGCTTTTTATTAGTTTTTCGCACGCCAAAAAACGTATTGTCAGATATTTATTATATCTTTTCCAAATGAATAAAATTTTGACCCTTTGGGATGGGGGATGCTGGGGGGTTTCTGGGGTAAAATGTAAGGGTGATGGGTAAATTATGACTTTATATTCGTTTTTAGCGCGCCAAAAAACATATTGTTAGATATTTATTATATCTTTTCCAAATGAATAAAATTTTGACCCATTGGGAGGAGGGGCTGGGGCATGCTGGGGCGTGCTGGGGCGTGCTGGGGCAAAATCTAAGGGTGATGGGTAAATTCTGACTTTGGATTCGTTTTTAGCGCACCGAAAAACATACCAGAAGGTACTTCACATATCTGGTTCAGACCTCTTTTTTGTGTGCCTGTGTTATCTAACTATAGTTTCAGAATATGAGCATAAATTAAAAGTAAGAACCGCAAGGAAATACCTTGTTCGCGGGGCGCACATAATATTCAGCTCTACATCCGGTGGAATTATGCAGGGAATTATAAAAAAAACTTCGTAAAAGTATTCATTTAGTACAGATAAATACATACAAATTTTACATTAAAAAAACCTATTACATACAATAATACTTAAAATACCTTTTTCAACTCTAACCATACCGGACACACCGACATTTAAAACTGCCAAATAATTGGGTAGTAGTCAAAGCAGACTTTCTGTTCGAAGATAAGTGACAGAAAACAATCACGTGATAATTTACTTTTTACAAAAAAAAGTCAAGGTATCTACTACTATTTCCCTCCACTCTAATGTACTTGTTTATCGCAGAAATATACTGAAGTACATTTAGTAATCATTGCTTTCTTTAGAATCAACATTCAGTATATCAAAATGTATATCACGCCGAATCAGTCTTATTTTTAAAAAAGTTATAAAAGTTTCTTACAAATTCCTTCTTACCCTTTGGAGGTCGATATACTGATATTATTTGTACAGTTTTATTTTTATTTGTGAGTTATTTTAATTACCCTAATGTTTCTAATATGTATGATAGCATTTTTAAAATTTAGTGGACTTTTTAATATAAATAACTGTCCCATTCAATTTATTAATATCAGTCTCATTATAAGTAACATCATATTATGGAATTTATAAAAAAATAAGAAAATCCATATTTTCGTTAAAACGATACTATTAATCATTCCATTAAAACTGTGTAAAGGCGCGTTTCCACCGAAATCGACATAGCCAATCGGCAGAGCCGATCGGCAAAGCCGAATCTGTAGACACGTGTTGCCGATCGTCTTAAACAGACGATCGGCTTGCTGAACGGCGAACCATTAAAAGTCGGTCCGGATCAAAGGAACCCGAGCCGAATCGAAGTGGTGGAAACGCGAAGCCGATCGGCACAGAGATTTTGGTGCGTTGTCAAATTATTATTTTCCAGTTCTCTGGCGGAAGTCACGGATGTATGTACTGCGCTGCGAAAATAGGTAATTTTAGAATAATGAACTGGAGTAACGAACAAGTTTTTGCCTTGGTAGAGCTCTATCGAGTGATAAGAATCACCAGTCATTAGAAACCGTAAGGTTATAGCTGGACGATCTTGAGCAGAGATGGCCTTTCGATAATTTGTGTCCTGCTTACTAATCATAGGTCCTATCATTTGAAGTAGGTAATGAAAGGCACTGCTAGACATTCGGAAAAAGTTTTTGAAACCACCGTTACTTCTGTATTCTAAATTTAACACATTTGTATCGTCAAGTATCAAGTCCTTGTATAAATCACCTGCACTGTATTTTTTTCTGCTTTGAAGACTTGGTCTAACCCAAAATATTGGTCGTCGACGACGCTTTTTTTGAGCTGCAATAATTATGAATGCTGCAGGGGCAAGAATCGCGTCGTCGTCATCGAACATTTTGATGTCGAATGGCTAAATAATGTCAATTTGGTGGAAACAGTAAAGAGGGTTCCATTTTCAACTATGTCAGTAATGTCATTCTTTTGTAGGTCGTTGTATGTAAAGGCTTTACCATTAACAAAAAGAGTGTTATCTTTGATGTGAGTATTATTACCATAATTTTAAGCAAATTTTTTATGCTGTACAAGTACCTTTCTAGTCTTTATGTCTACTTTAGTTAAGTCTTCAGATATGCTTATAGATGTTCCTTTAAAATTTGGTTAAGTAGGCGATAAACTGATCTAATACTAGTTTAGAAGAAGAAGAAATATACAATATTTAGACAACTAACCTCCCGATTTTGCCCAACAAGCGTATTAAGACTCCTAATTAACAGAGTTGCTCAATAATTCTCCGTTGTTGTTGTTTTCAGGTCCAAAAATTATTATGTTGACCTCCCTAATACCTTTTTCCAGATATTAACTTTTTCTCTTAGTTTGTTTTCGCGTTCCTCCAGTTCTTTTCTATGCTGTTATTCTTCTGTTACAGCTTTTTTTTATTCCAATAAACTCTTTTTTCTAGCGTGTTATTTTTAAGTTTATTTTCTCCTTTATTTTATAGTCCGTTTTTTTTAAATTGAAATCCTCTTTTTTTAGCTAAGTTATCCGCTCAACCGTTTATTTTAAAATTAAATGATAAGTTTTGGAGTGTCTGGGTTCTCCTAGCACACAATGGTAAATATTTATTATTAGGAATGATAAGGCAGCCGAAAAAACCACTCTCTTATAAAATGAATGCTATTTATCTAAGTATTTTGGTTATATTAGTATTAATAAAAAGCAAATTTCTTGTACACACAGTATTTTAGTTGCCTAATTCATATGTGCACTGTTTTAGCTTTAAATTTTTATAGTTTTTTAAAAAACAAAACGAAATGTACAACCCTCACTTCCACTAAAGACAACCACAAAAACTTTATTTGTTATAAATTAACACGATGCACAAATTAACGCATATATGTTTAAAGCTTATTCTTCCATAAATATTATCTTAAAAATACTTCTTAAGGAAGCTACATAGTCCTAGTTTTAAAGTATTAAAACTTTGTCAAACTATTTATTATTTTTGAGAGTCCCGAGGTTGTTATATTACATATTCTTTTAATAACAATTTTTTTATTCAAGGACCTATATATATTTTTAGGCTAAATTAATTTTTGTAACAAATTAGTAAATTTGTATACAAGTATTCTAGATCAATACCAATCACCGTTTTTAAGTTAAATTATATTTGAAAACTAAGTGCTACTTATATAACCAAATTATTCTTAGCATTCTGACACTGTAAATATCTTTATACTAACCTGATGCTGTTTTCTATATTCTGTTGACAATGATCACAAACATAAAAAACATGAGTTTCGTCATCTTTTACTTGAAAAAGTCCGCCTTCAAATGTACCGGCCAACCACTCATTCTTATGTTTACCGTTGTCTTTATGTTCAGTCTGATTGGCTTGATTTTTCGAACATCTGCATTTCTTAAGGAGCAGAGATTTACTCGGGACGTTGTCTAGGTTCCCGTTGTACAGTTCGCATTCATTTTTGAATGTTTCGGCTGATTTGGGAAAGTTATGATTTAATAGAAACTAAAAATAAAACTCAAGAAGATTGTTACAAATCGATAAAAAATTCTGATGTTTAATGGTTTTTAGAATAATTACATACCATTAAAAAAAATTTGGATATTAATAAGAATTTTAAATATAACATTTCAACTCTATGAACTGTAACCTTATTGCCATAAAGTTTCTCCTTATGTACTAATAAAATAAAAAATTTCTTTAATTTACACTTTTTCAAGATATCCAAAACCACATCAGAAATAATTTTGGTAATTGTCTCGAAAGTTGCGTCCACTCCGATTTTGACCAAATTTGGTCTTCTGAGGTTTTTTGGGGCGCTAATTACAAATGTGAAAAAAAATCGGCAACGTTTGATTTTCGACATATTCTTCATCAAAGTTGAAAATCAAACTAACCTCATTTACTCTATTCCTTCTTCTTTTTGCACTTAATTCTTAATTTAGACACTAAATTGGCAATCAATATTTTATAAACTCCTTTTAAAAACCTGTTTTTATATTTATTTTATACCTTTTTACCATTTAATTGCAACCTACTGGAACTATTTAGCAAACAGGGCCGCCCCATTTAAAAGTGAAGTTTTGCAATTTAATGGAAAAAAGGTCTAAATAAAACATAACAAATGGATTTTAAAAAATATTTACCAAATATTTTATGCCAATTTAGTATAAAAATCATAAATTGAGAAATAAGGTTGTTTGATTTTCAACTTTGATAATGAATATCTCGAAAAAAAAATGTTTCGGCAACGTTTTTGGTCAAAACAGGAGTAAAGGCAACTTTCAAGACAATTACCTAATAGATATATATTTTCTTACCAGATAAATTGTTTTAAAAACCCCCAGGGATAGTGAGCCTCTAAAAAAAATATTATTTAATACTTTTATATAATAAAAGTGAATCATATCATAATATTGTGTTTAGAACAAATACATACCTATCATAATTTCATAAATTATGAATATAAAATTTTAATATTTAAAAATTAGTTTTATTTTAATATAGGAACTATTTAAATAAATATGTTTATTGTTTTTTACTTTAGAAAATTAGTAAAAGACAGGGTGTTCCATTTAAAAAATTTAATGTATATTGTCCAAAGTTTTTAAAATTTTCTCAGTAATTTCCTTTTATTTACGATTCACTTCATTAATATTTAAAAACATTTATCAAGGAAATCTTTTCATATAATACATTAATAACTTATGCGCAAATATAACCAATCTTAAAGTACTAACTTGGGAAAACCAGTTAAAAATTATAATTTTATTTTTTAAATAATGTGTTACTAAAAAGTAACTAAGCCTAATAAAAATTTAGGTAAAAACAATTTTTTTTTATATTATAACTTTATTTTGATTTAAAAATAAATTTCATTTAAATTCTAAGATACATACCTTACTGTAAATGATTCGTCCCTTTCCATGAACGCCTACAATTTAAAAAAGATAAAACAAAATGGTAAGTGGAAGACAGTAAGGGGCATTTTATGCTTTTGGCGAACACAAATTTTGAACTGATGCGAAAACCAGAATTTGACAGTGCGAATCGATAGAGAACGTCAAAATTGCATGTCAGATGTGTGAAACAGGGTTAGAAAATCTAGGAGATTTTTAATGCACCTACTATACTTATTTTAGTTTGATGGGAATAAGACCGAACGTCCAATTATTGCAATTTTTATCTTGTATTGAATTAAAAAAAAAAGCAAAAGGTATGTTTATTTTATTTTTGCAGTTTTAAACTTTTTATATAGCTTATTAATGAAAAAATAATATCAGTTATTTATTAAAAATTATTACACTGATAAACACATGATAGTGGAATCACAATTTTAGGGGTTTCAAGGTATTTTTATTCTCTTAAATTAAAAATGTTACCAATGAAGCACTAGTTGATCAGAAAAAGGTACTACTACCATCTTTGCGTATTAAATTCGGATTAATGAAGAATTTTGTTAAAGCAATGGTTGGAAATGGTACAGTATGTAAAACAAAAATTTCCAAGTTTAAGTGAAGGTAGGTTTAAAAGGTTTAAAAGTGAGTGGATTTTTTACGCCCTCCACTGCGATCGCTCGGTCTATTGTGGATCACACCTTTTTACATTTCTCCCAATAGGATCGGACTTCTAATGAATTCAATACCAGATTGGGAGAGAGTTCTTACATCTCCTCTTACTCGTGTCGCTACCGGACACGAGCACAATGTGTTCTGATGTGTCCTGGTATCCCTGTCACCTGGAGAGTATGACAAGCAGACGATTAGATCCATCATGCCCTCCTCTCCCGGTCTAGTGACGTGGGTAGCTACCAGGTCCTTGTTACAGAAACCAGATGTTCTTCCTGAGGCCGCATCTTTGGCCTTATCCTATGAAAACGGTCCTATCCGCTTTCTGTTTAAAGCCAGGGAACCCTTTTTCCTATAAAGGCCCTTCCCAAGCACCCGTTTGTTCAGGATGGATTAGCTCTTCCCCGTGAAACAGGCGCCGGTGACTTCAGGGGCACCTTACAAAACGGATTCACCCGTTTTGGTCGGCGCACCTTTGTCTGCTTGTGACCTTGAGTGGCACCTCTCGAAACGGATTTATCCGTTTCGTTCAGGACACCTTTGTCACTTTTTTCCTATTTGGAGCTAGGGAAGTAATAGTCCACCACGGCAGAGCCCCGCATTATCGCAGTAAGGCTAGATGCTCTGAGAGGTCGCCCTGTATCTCAGAGGCACCGTTGGGGACACCTGTTTAAGGGACAGGATGTCATTCACTCATCAGCACGGTATGCTAACACCTTGAGTTAAAGCCTTGTGTTCATCTTAGCTTTGGATCCCGTTCCATACGGTGGCAACAAGAGTTGTCGATAACCAGCAACTCTAGCGCATATTCCAAAAGATCCTACTGAGCCCAACCACAACGACGATGTGTGAACACAGCGGTTGAGAAGTTAAGTTTAAGTGAAACAAAAATTTAAGTGGGCATTTTTTGTAGATCCGCAAATAAGAAAAATATTAACAGATGAAATATTTGATAAGATGGTTAATGAAACTAATTATGAGTTTGGAGTGCCTTTAAATCAGTTGTTAAAAAAGTTCTGTAAAATGCGATTGCTGCTTCTTATTGCTAATAAAGAAATAGAATGTCGCTTCAAATTAACTTTCTGCACTCTCATCTCGATTTCTCGCTGAAAAATTTGGCGGTTGTATGTTACAAACATGGTCAACGGTTCATTTTTGCCATGGAAAAGAACAATATTAAAGCAAATGGAGTGTTACTTTGCTTGCGAGTTATTGCTGAACATTGTTAAGGGATACTCCGAAAACAAAATATTGCGTAATGTGTCGAGTCTGTTTTTGGAAATGTAAGGTATTGTACGTTTTCTTTTCACCCACCTTGCTACTATATTAAGGCGGGAGTCCTACATTAATATGGCTTTAAAGTCTTTGCCTTCTACTGAGGTACTTAACCCAGTTCTAATAAAGCACACCGGTTAGATAAAACATATGTATATAAATTGCAGACCCTACCATGTAAGATTAATGTTAATGTTAAACAATTATACCGTAATACAGGAATATAAAAAATGTGTTTAAATAAACAAAATAAGTGATTTAAAACTAGTTCCCCTAGAGTAACCTTTTTTTATTAAAAAAAAAGTTTACTTAAGGGTCGGTACGTAAAAGATAAATTAACTTATATGTCAGTGATGTTTGCTTCTATTAAAGGGTAATTAAGTAAATAAGTGTTGACTTATTAGCTTAAACCCCTAACATTCTTACTATCTAAATAAATAGGAATATTTTTGTCTTTTTCAACACTGACTTACATAAAGTAATTTATTTTAATTAGATAATATTTTTCGCCCAAGCATTATATTTTGTATAGACGTGTTATTGTCAACAGATATCAGAGCTTATATATTTAAAAAACGATAAATTTTTAATTAGTGTATTTTTAATACAGTAGAGCCACGATTAACCGTGCGTGGTTTATCCGGGCTGCGGATTATTCGTGCATGCCCATTATTGAAAAATTGTCCCTATCAAAAAGAACTTATGATGATCTTGTTGGATGAAGTTTTGAAAATCCGTTCACGATCAAAGATACAATTTTTACAGTGGCAAATGCTTGGAATGGAGTGAAAGAAATGCCTTTTAAAAGAGCTTTTTACAAAATAATGACTCTGAAAGCATCATTAAATGTGATGATGAAGAAACGATCATAACTGAACTACCTGCATTAGTCTGCAACGCAACTATTTTGAGCAACGAGAATCTTCGGACCTTGTCGACATTTTGAACTTGCGCAAAATAGTCAAAAAATTAATACAGATCGAAGAATCTTAACCCAAACCAAAGTTACTGACTTCTTTGCAAATGTATAGCTACCTATAATATATATCCGTCTTATGTAAATGCAAGGTAAGATATTTTTTTTTTATTAAGTAAAAAGTTTACTTCTGTAGAATTTTGTTTTTTATTCTGTAATGTATTTTTCTATGCAATTTGAAAGTTAATTTAAACTTATGAGATCTATTTTTTTCTGTTATCTTATTGGTGTGTACATAAATATGTATATAATATTGAAATAAATTCGAATTATCCGTTTCAAAGGATCGTCCGGTCGGGGATTAATCGGGTTCTACTGATCGTTTTAACGTCATATTTTAATGAGTATTATTGGGCGCATTTAGCTCAGCAGTAGTTCGCGTAAATCATATTTTTTTGATTGATGATTAACTAACCTATTTTGGTCTTATATGTTAAATGGCAAAAATATGGAAAATTTTTTAAATCAGAAATGAGAATATGCGTTACGTTAATATTGCCTCGTTAAATATTTATCTAAAAAAATTCTTATTTAATACTTTATAAACGTCAAATGTCAACCAAAATGAAATTTCTCACTGTCTATTCAGCAAACCCAAGCATAAAAGCGATACAGCGCTGGACCGCTGAAAATTTCCTGAATGTGCCCATTGACAAGAACTCTTTTTTCAATTATTGACCAAAAAGTATTCTATGTACAATAATAAATTAATAATTAGATTATAAAATTAAGGTGACAAAAATATCATTAATTTCTGGCCGTTTCAGTGCTTTAGCGGGTCTTAGGTTTTGCGTGTCTTCTTGATGCGGCCTACTTTTAAATCTGCCACAGTGGTTATGACGATGACGGTATAGTTTTAGTAAGTATTAGCATGCCCTTGAAGTTGTGTTAATACCGTATAATAGCTTACATTTATAAGAATATTCGTGGCAGCAAGTAATTTCGAGGTTTTCATAAGATGTATAAAAGTTTTTTTTGAATTGTCGTTGAAAACGACAAGGGGCAGTTAAGAAAATTATGTAGCATATAAAATTTATGATCACATGGAAAAATCTATTAGACAAGTAATATCAAAGCAAAGGTTTTAAGAAAATACGTAATGGGTGCTTTAATAGTCAATTTCTGGGGACATCTTACTAGTAAGTAAAAAAAAAATGCCAAGTGCTGATTTATGTATATGCTAAAAAAATTTTTCCTCTACACAATAAACTAAAAAAGACGACACAATCATAATTTTTAACTAAATGACTTTCAAAGATAAATGATGTCGCTCCCAAAAATCAGGATGTTTGATTTCAGATGGATGGCTACCCTACATTTAACGTAGTCAATATTAATAGAGTTGATTGTGCATTTAGTCACCCAGATTTCCAGATATTTCGCCAAACGATTTTTTTAAAGGCCATTTAAAAATGAGCTTTATGAAAATAAAAAATATAACTTAGTTATTATAAGAACTGACGTTTCTGCAGAATGCAGTAGAATACCAATTTATCAGCTGTCCAATTAAGAAAACAAATTTTATAATCGCTTACGATTTCCCCTTGCTTTAAATTGGAAAATATTCGAATATATAATTAAAATAATCCTAAATATACCGTAATTAAATTATTATTTTTGTAATAAATAGGTTTTTAAAGTTAGGTTACTTTTTATTTAAAATATGCACTTGGAAGGGGGCGGGGACCCAACTAACATTTTTGGGAGCCTAAAGTATTATTAAATGGTCACGGATATTTATAAGAGGTTTATAAGGAACCTTAACTTTTATAATAGTTTTTATAGTTTTATAAGAAAACTATTGGTGTTACAAGTTTTGTAAGACGCCCAGAAAATACCAAAATACTAAAGTTTTATAACATTGCATCCAAAATGTTTCCGTTACCTTATCTATAAAACCTTTGGCTTTGGTTACTTTAAAGTTTTTTTAAACGGGTCTTATAGCGTTCTTAAAAACCTTATTATAAAACTTTTACTTATGGGGTTTCATAGCTTACTTCATAAAACCCTTATAAATCTTAAGGCACCTAATATATATTCTAAAGCTACTACAAAACCTAAAGAATTTTATAAAACTTATAGGCCCAGTAGCAACTTTTTCATGTAGAAGGGGCACAGCGGGGCACTATATTTTTTAGGTTAAGATGTTTAATATTTGTTTTCCGTGTTTTCTTAATGCTTAATAATTGATTGTAAGTAAAACATGTCACAGGAGAGAAAAAATTGGAAAAAAGTTAAATATAGTAGCAGCTTTTATAGAAAGTTCGCTAAAACCCGCGAGAATATCACAAAAGCACCTAAGGTTTTATTGCAAGAGTAATATTCCCATAAGACACTTAGGTAAGTTTTATAGAAGTTTTTAAGGTGTTTATTATACTTAAAGGCTCATATAAAACTATAGGTGTTTAAAAAGCGAAATGGCGTCCTTTTATATGGCGGCCATTTTATGTTTGTGTTCGAATTGACATAAATGTTTACACAAAAAAAAATATTTCATTTTAAGCCATACTACTAAAGCTAAAAGACGTATTTTTTCAACAACATGGGGTTAAGAAATGTTGGGCAGTTTATTTGCAAAAAACAAATCATGAGACATAAATTTAATTTTGAGGTTTTACAAAAATAAATTTTTAGAGAGCCTTAGGGGGGTGCTTTAGTTTTAGGAAGGGTAAAATGTAAAATTACTCTATTAATCTTTTGTGCTAAGTAAAATTAAGTCCTCATAGAAAATTCTCAGAGTATTTAAGTTGTTATAATAATTATTTAATACGCCATTTTGATAATATCAAAGTAAAATCCATTGCTGTCAACTTTAGAGTAGAAGCAGAATAATAATGGCAAGGACTTAGAATAGAACATATTGTAAACAAACGATGTAGAAGGAGATGAAACTAAAAGGGGGCTTTTTTATTTGTTGTTTATAAACACTGTGGGTCAGGAAGTTTATAATGGTTTTTATAAGGAATATTAAGGTTTTATAGCGGTAACAAAAATGTATTCCTTGCCGCTATAAAACTTATTTATGGTTTATAAAGGTAACGACAACCTCTTAGTTACAAATAAATGGAGAGTAAAGGTTTTATATGGTACTAAAATTTGGTCACCGTTACCTTTATAAGATTCTTCATTTAAGTGCTATAGGGGTTTTTAAAGTAACGAAAACGTTTCGCGAACCATTGATAGGTTCTTAGGTTTTATAAAATAGGTAATCGAAACGTAACCGTTACCATTATAAAACAAAAAAATGTTGGTTGGGAAAATTTTTCAGTAAACCTGTTTCTGACCCAGAGCCGCGTGATTTCATGCGCTACGCAGTAGACCGGCGAGTACTTAGAAGAAATCCTTGAAAAAAATTTTTTAAAAAAATTTTTTTTTCCCCCTTTTAATGGGTTTGGTTTTTAAAAAAGGTTTAAAAAAAAAATTTTTTTTTTTTAAAAAAAAAAGGAAAAAAAAAGGGGGGTTTTTTAAATGTTTTTTTTCCAAAAAAATAATTTAAATTTAAATTTTTTTTTTTTAAAAAAAAATTTTTTTAAAAACCCCGGGGGGGAAAAAAAAAAAAAAAAAAAATTTTTTTTTTTGGAAAAAAAAGGGAAAAAATTTTTTCCAAAAAAAATTTTTTTTAAAAATTTAAAAAATTTTTAAAAAAAAATTTTTTTCCCGGGGGAAAAAAAAAATTTTGGAAAGAAAAAGGGAAAAAAAAAAAATTTAAAAAAGGGGGTTTAAAAAAAGGGGAAAAAAAATTTTTTTGGTTTAAAAATTTTAAAAATTTTAAAAAAAATAAAATTTTTAAAAAAAAAGGGTTTTAAAAAAAAAAAAAATTTTAAAAAAAAAATAAAAAATTTAAAAAGGGAAAGGCCCTTTAAAATTTTTTTAAAAAAAAATTTTTTTTTTTTTTTTTTCCCCCCCAAAAAATTTGGGGTTTTTTAAAAGGGTTTTTTAAATTTTGGGTTTTAAAATTTAAAAAAAAATTTTTAAAAATTTTTTCCCCCCCAAAAGGGGTTTTTTTTTGGGGGGAAAAAGCCCTTAAAAAAAAAAACCCCCCCCCCAAAAACCCGGGGGAAAAAAAAAATTTTGGGGGCAAAAAAAAAAATTTTTTAAAAAATTTCCCAAACCAAAATTAATTAAAATTTTTTTCCCCCAAATTTTTGGGGGCCCAAAAAAATTTTTTTTTTAAAATTTTAAAAAATTTTTTTTTTTTTTTTAAAAAAAAAAAAAAATTTTTTAAAGGGGGTTTTTTCAAAAACCCTTTTTTTTTTTTTTCCCCCCCCTTTTTTTTAAATTTTTTTTAAAAAAATTTTTTTTTCCCCCCCCCCCCAAAAAAAAAAAAAATTTTTAAAAAATTTTTTGGAAATTTTTTTGGAAAAATTTTTGGGGGATTGGGAAAAAAATTTTTCCCTTTTTTTTTCCCCCAAAATTTTTTCCAAAAAAAAATTTTTTTCCCCCCAAAAAAAAATTTTTTTTTTTAAATTGGGAATTTTTTTTTTTTAAAAAAAAAATTTTTAAGGTTTTAAAATTTTTTGTTTTTTCCCCCCGGGGAAAAAAAAAAAAATTTTTTTTAAAAATTTGAAAAAAAAATTTTAAAAAAAAGGATTTTTTTCCCCCCAAATTTTTAAAAAAAATTTTTTTTTTTTTTTTTAAAAAATTTTAAAAAAATTTTTTTTTTGCCCCCCTTTTTTTTAATTTTAAAAAAAACCCCCAAAAAAAAAAAAAAAATTTTTTTTTAAAAAAGGGTTTTTTTTCCCCCAATAAATTTTCCCCCAAAAAATTTTTAAAATGGTTTTTTTAAAATTTTTTTTAATTAAAAAAAAATTTTTTTTGAAAAATTTGGAAAAAAAAAATTTTAAAAAAAAAAATTTTTTTCTTTTTTTTTTTTTTAAAAAATTGAAAAAAATTTTGGGTTTAAAAAAAATTTTTTTTTTCCCCCCCCCCCAAAAAAAAAAATTTAAAAATTTTAAAAAAAAAAAAAAACCCAAAAAAAAAAAAATTTTTTTAAAAAAAATTTTTTTTAAAAAAAAAAAAACCCCCCCCAAAAAATTTCCCCGGGGGGGGGGTTGGGTTTTTTAAATTTTGGGGGGGAAAAAGTTTAAAAAAAGGGGTTTTTTTTTTTTTAAAAAGGGAAAAAAGGGAAAAAAAAAAATTTTTTTTTAAAAAAAAGGGGAAAATTTTTTTTTTAAAAAAAAAAAAAAAAAGGGGGTTTTTTTTTCCCCAAAAAATTTTAAAAAAAAAATTTCCGGGAAATTTTTTAAAAAAAAAAATTTTTTTTTTTTTTTTAAAAAAAAAAATTTTTTTTTTAAAAAAACCCCCTTTAAAAAAAAAAAACCCCCCTTTTCCCCTTTCCCCGGGGGTTTTTTTTTTTTTAAAAAAAATTTTTTTTTTAAAAAAAAAACCCCCCCTTTTTTTTTCCCCCTTTTTAAAAGGGGCCCCCCCAAAAAAAAAACCCCTTTTAAAAAAAAAAATTTTTCAAAAAAAAAACCCCTTTTTTAAAAAAATCTTTTTAAAATTTTTTTTAAAAAAAAAAAAATTTTCCAAAAATTTTTTAAATTTTTCCCCGGGAAATTTTTGGGTTTTTTTTTAGGTTGGGAAAACCCCCCCAAAAAAAACCCCCCTTTTTAAAAATTTTTTGGGTTTTTTTTTTTTTTTTTTTTTTTTTTTTTAAAAAATTTTAAAAGGGGGGGGGTTTTTTTTTTTTTTTGGGTTTTTTTTTGGGGGTTTTAAAAATTTAAAAAATTTTAAAATTTAGGGGAAAAAAGAAAGAAGCCCATTTTGGCTTTTTAAAAAGGGGGAAAAAGATTGGGGGGTTCCCAATACATTTAACCCATGAGAACCAATTACCTTGACCGCAATATATAAAGTGACGTTTAAAAACGGTCCTCTGGAACACAACGCCATCTTAATTTGCTGTAATTTGAAGACTATTTTTGGAACACAGAGCGGGTGATCCTTACCTCTAGAATCCATGAAAAATACTAAGAACAGAAGCTCTATAGGCAACTTAACATACACGTATATAAATGTATTTATATAACCTCACAATTGTGATTTTTAGTGGTTTTAAATTTTGTGTATTTTTGTTCCTTCTGAATTCTATGTAAGTTATTTTAAAGAATTTGTTATTTTAGTCTATTTATTTTACTATTTTTCTAAAATACTTTAGATAACGACGGTATGTCATCAAAATTAGCAACCTTGCGAGGTCTTATTCGAGAACTTCGTTATGCAGTTCCAGAAAGAAGTTTAAAAGACAATCTTACGTATCAGTATATAATGAAGCAGTACAGAAAGTACAATACTACAGATCAACAGTTATGTAAAGCTAGGTAAGTAAAATTACCTAGATCTCAATCTAGGTACAAAATTATATCATTAGCTTTCGAAATTTTATAAGGCAAGTGACTGGAAATAGACCCAATACGTAGGTGTATTGCTCTATTTATATATTTTTTAGCAAACCTAATGGCTAATTGGGGTAATGGTTCTTATCTATTAAATAAAGGTATTGCCATGCTTTGCCATTATTTAATTCATTAACAACATTCAGTTTTCTATTGTCAGTGATTAAAATATTTTATTAATCAGGAAGAAATGGATTTCATTGCAAACACTTACCTGTGTTATTTAAGAAGTTCGCGTTTTTCTCAAGAAATCCATGATGAATATCACGGTAAAGGAGAACGAACTGTAAGTGAAACTGCACAAATGGTTGGTTTTAAGCTTCCTCATGATCCCAAGTAGATATTCAGGTGTATAATAGTTTATTTAGTGTGCATAATATTGTTATATTTAGAGTTCTGTAAATATATTGCTATATATAAAAAAACATTTTATAGTTGTTATTCTATAACTTATATGACTGATGAGCAGTGTTTAACTGAATATTCTTCATAACTACCACTATGCAGAAAATTCTCTTGCAACCTAGTTAAAAGCAGAAGTACTTAAGAAAAATGCATACCTACAAATAAGTATTAAGACCCAAGATTCTACTTAGAAAATATGTTTGCTAAGAGATTGCTTTCTCTATAACAAATATGTTGTTATGAACATTTACATGTACCACATTATTAAAAAATAAAATATAAAAGAAACTAGGCCACTGGTCCAATATATTATACTGACTTATCAAGGGCATTTGACAGTGTTTACCATAAACTACTGTTGCTAAAGCTAAAGCGGCTTGAAGTGGATGGTGCCTTTTTGCAATGGATTTGTACTTACCTGTCATTGTGAAACTATCTGTTAAGCTGCATCGTGCCACATCACAGGACATACCTGTGACTTCCAATGTTCCTCGGGATTCTCATTTGGGTCACATTTTATTTCGGCCGATTGATGATCGCGTTGTTAAATTTACCGATGAACTTAGCAATTGTTAAAAGTTAACAACAGTTTAGAATGTTTAACAAAACGTCATTGTCAGTGTTATTCAATGATTTTAGTAGGCAACTTGTCAAAATCTGACATTTTGTTAAACATTCTAAACCGTTGTTAACTTTTAACAATTGCTAAGTCCATTGCTAATTTTAACAATGCGATCATCACTCGGCCGTAATTTTTTCAATGTTTGTTATATGCTGATGATTCAAAGTTTTATGCTGTTATTCATTCTCTTAGTTCAACAAGACCAAATAAATGATTTTGCTGTGGAATCTGTGACAAATTTTAATGATGTAGGTGTTATCTTTGACAGGAAATTAAATTTTAATTTACATGTGGATAGTATTTTTTTAAAAGGTTTTAGAATGTTGGGATTTTTAGAGGAAAATTGTAGACACATTAATACCATGAAAGTAATAAAATTACTCTATAAAAGCTTGGTCAGGAGCTTTCTTGAATATAATGGTGAATTTGGGCACCATTCTACAATTGTTATATTAATAGATTAGAACGCGTCCAAAACAAATTCGTAGAATTTTTTCTTTACAAATATAGATATCCCTATAAAAATTTAAGCTACAAAATAAGATTGATGTTAGCCGAGAAGTCAAGTCTGGGGTGCAGGTAAAAAAGAGCCTTTTTGGTTTTTTGTATAAAATTGTTAACGGAATAATTGACTGCCACGCTCCAGAGTAGCATTCATCCCCAAACCTGGAAAAACCAGACAGGATGGGCAAAATCTTTAAGACCAATAAGTCTGATGTCGTTTGTGATAAAGACCCTAAAGAAGTTGCTGGATAGGCACATCAGGGACAACACATTTATGAACAGGCCTCTACACAAGGACATACATGCATACACAGCAGGTCAGTCCACAGGAATAGCATTACATGAACTTGTAGAAAACGCCGAATATGCTCTTAACTACAAGGAGTACTAATGTGTGCCTTCCTGAATATAGAAGGAGCATTAGACAACACGTCCCTAACATCTATCTCAAACGCGTCGAGGCGCAGAGAGATCGACGCAACAAGCTGCAGGTGGATGCATGCTTAAGAGCAGATCAGTATATACTTCAAGTCTTAAAGAAACTTTTGTAGCTTGGGTTGAGTGAGGATGTTCGCAAGGGGGAGTTCTGTCCCCACTGCTATAAATACTTGTCATTGACGACCTACTTAATGTCCTTCAACTGGAAGAACACCAAACATTGGGATAGGCAGACGATCTCGTCATTATGGCCCAAGGAAAATTTAACAACATTGTAAGGGATAAAATGCAACAGACCCTAAATACAGTTACCCGATGGACGAGAAAGGAGGGACTAAACATAAATCCTTCCAAATCAGCCATAGTCGCCTTCACCAAAAGGAGAAATCTAGAGAGCTTAGGACCCCTGAACCTACGAGATGAAGCAATCAAGATTGTGGGAGAGGTCAAATATATAGGTATCATCCTAGACTCTAAACTTACCTGGAACCAACATCTTCAGAAAACAAGAAAGAAAGCGGAGATGACTCTTATGTTAATCAGAAGCGCTCATGGGAAAACATGGGGCCTTAAACCAAACATGATTTATTGGGTATACACCATGGTGGTAAGGCCTACGATAACATACGCATCACTGGTATGATGGACAAAAATGCGACAAAGAACTGCCGCTACAGAACTGGCCAAGGTACAGAGACTTGCTTGCTTAGCTATAGCAGAAGCAATTAAAACAACCCCAACAGCATCCATGGAGTGTCTCTTAGACCTTCCACCACTTAACCTCATAGTGATGGGAGAGGCAAGAATGGGCTACTTCCGACTGCAACAAAAACCAACTGGTGTCTACGTTAGTTTGGGCGCAACAACATAAAAAGTCAGTTTGGCGGTAACATCCTGGACGAGAGAACAGACCAGATGATCCCCCAATACTCATTTAACAAAAACTTTAAGGCAAAAATTCCAGATCGAAGTGAGTGGCAGCAACCTGATCTTCCCGGCACGGTTAGAGACATCATCTGGTATACAGATGGTTTCAAAATCGAGCAGGGAACTGGAGCGGGCGTGTACAGTTTAATTAGTAATTACAACAGCAGCTATTCGACAAAGGTTTGTTTAGTGTTAAAGCAGACATTTTTAAAAGAAGCATAAAGGAAGTGTAATGTTCGTATATTGTAAACTCTATTTTATTTGTTTTTTACATCCTATATACGTTTATGTTTTACCTTTTTTTAGATATATGTTTTTTATTTAGTGTATATAGGGTGTTACAAATTCGAGTGTTTGCATGGGGATCTTGTAAACCGTAAGAGATACAAAGTCGGTTAAATAATGGCAAAATTGTGTATTTGCGTAACTAACTATGTCCACTTTAGAAAGTTGCAAAATTCTGAGTACTTTCGGAGATATCCGGAAAAAACCTAAATTTGCCGATTTCGTTTTTTTTTTCTGCCGTTATTTAAAGGGATATTTTGCGTACGACGTTTCGATTTCGTTAAGCCATCATCAACTTTATTTTTTTAAATACGGACATGGGTTTTTTATTTAATTTTTTTGAGCCCCTTATTATCCCAATTACAAAAATGTATAACACTTAATATTTATTAACATATATGGAACGCCCCTATACGCATTCCTTGTCTTACTCATTGTCCCTTATGGAAAATATGTTTATTTAACAGAAAAATATTTAGTGTTATACATCATTGTAATGGGGATTTTAACTGCTTCAAAAAAATGCAATAAACAATTAAGTGCCGTATTTAAAAAAATTAAGTTGATGATTGACGATTTAATGAAAACGAAACGTCGTACGGAAAATCTCTCAACGCTGTTTTGTAGAGCTTAAAAAGTGGCCATGTGAAAGTGTCTTTTGTTTTTCCATATCTCTATAAATAACGTCAGAAAAAAATAAAAACAAAATTGGCAAATTTCTGTTTTTTTCGGATATCTCCGGAAGTACTCAGAAATTTACAACTTTCTAATAGACATGTTGTTAGGCACCCAAATGCGCAACTTTGCCTCAATTTAACCGACCTGATATCTCTTACGGTTTACGAGATCCTCATGCATACACTTGAATTGGTAACACCCTGTATATTGTTTTTGGGGTGTACTATTTGCAATTGTTTTATTCTGTAATGTACTAAAGAATAAAATAAATAAAAAAGTTAATAATAGTAACAAGGTGTTATCATCAGAATGTAAATTTTGGTCATTGTTCTGACTGTACCAAGATTTATTTAAATCGCAAACTCCAATTTGAAGAGGAAAAAAATTCAATTCTGAAAAATTTTCTTTCACACCCTATATCTTAAAAAAGATTTCGTTGTGGAGCTATGTTTATATAATATTTTTGGCCAACGAATCTCCGTTTAAGCAATGTCTCATGATTTTTGAAACACCCTATATAAATCGATGTACGCCCTTGTTTTAAGTCATTCAGTTTGAAAATGTAGTAATTCTACGAAACTGCTTGTATTTTCTTTAATACAAAAATAGAACTTAAACTTATTAACCTATATTATTAAATAAAAGTTTTTTATTCCTCCTCCTTTGTCTGATGCTTAAATTTAACAAGCAAGGAAGTTATCACATCTTATCGGCGGTTATTATTAACATTGTGAAATGAATGAAACATATTTAAGCATTTACATATTAAATCTTTTATTTGTGTGTAATATTTTGCAAGAAATGTCTTTTAATAAATAAAAATTGGACGTTTTAAATGATTAGAGGTTATAGGTTAGTAATTAAATTGGGCAGACTGTTCAAACATTGATTTTAAAAAATGCATACTTGTGAAATACTTGCAATCATACAAAATTCATATTTATATATAGAAATTAGTATACAAATCACAAAAAAGACTTAGATTTAAAAAATAAGTGTTTAAACAATAAAAGGTGCAAAAAATACAAGTAGATTAGCCCTGTCCTCCTTATTTTTTATCTGTTTTTAAGTATTTTTATGGTTTATTGAGAATAATGTAATAATAAGCATTATTGCCCCTACAGATGATACTAAGAAAGTTTTTTTAAACGCAATACTTAATAGTATTAGCTTATTCAACAAGCATATAATGATGACTGTTATTCACGCGGATAAAGTTAAGATAATAACAGCCATTATATGGGAGTATAATACATTATCCATGACCATCAAATAATTTTAGCTAAAAATAAGTATAAATCTTTATTTTTAAATTAGTAATATTTAAGGAATAACATTATATAAGTGAAAAAAACCTTTTAACTTTTTTTTTGGGAAAAATCCCAAGTGACTGGAAAAAGTCCATAATAATTCCAATTTACAAAAAGGGAGATAAATTTAATCCTCAAAATTACCGACAGATTAGCCTAACATGTATTCCGTGTAAAATACTAGAAAAATTGATAGTGGAGGAATTGACAGGTTTTTGTATTGAACATAATATAATTACAGAAAATCATCATGGATTCCTGCCAGGCAGATCAGCTGTGTCAAATCTTCTGGAATGCGTAAACTCGTGGACAAAATCAATGGATAAAAGGGAACCAGTTGATATTATATACTTGGACTTTAGTCGAGCATTTGACCAAGTTTGTCATAAAAAATTATTACAAAACTGGAATGGTATGGTATACGTGGAAGGCTGTTGAGTTGGATCGAGGATTTTCTTACAAACAGAACTTGCTCTGTCAGAATTGAAACGGGATACTCACGGGAGTACGGGTGACAAGTGGAGTGCCTCAGGGTTCAGTTCTGGGCCCCTCTTGTTTAACATATTTATCTCTGACTTGCCGAAGTGTATTAAGTCCAACGTCTCTTTGTATGCAGATGACACGAAAATCTATAACAATCCCATAACAAGCATTGACATCCTGGAAAATGACTTGCTTACTATAGAGAGATGGTGTGAAACTTGGTTGCTAGACTTGAACGAAAATAAATGCTCTGTTCTGCATGTTGGCTTTAGTAACCCTGCAGTAATTCTATTTAAAAATAGTCCTATTAAAACAGTACAGACACAGGAGGACTTAGGGATCTTGATAAGCTCAGACATGAAGTGGGCGTCTCATATTGGAAAAATCGTCAAAAAAAAATCTATAAGACCTACATTCGTCCCATACTTGAGTATGCGGCACCAGTCTGGAATCCATATTTTGTTAAAGACATCCATGCTCTTGAACAAGTTCAAAGAAGGATTACCAAATTATCACCTGCCATACGATATCTGAGCTATGAAGAAAGGTTAAAAATATTAAACTTAACTACCCTTAGAGAACGCAGAACGCGTGAGATCTAATAGAGACCTATAAAATCCTCAACCGGCATTACTCCGTAAATTTGAGTTTCTTACACTTAATAACGATAGAAGACTACGGGGTCATCAGTATAAACTCGTTAGTAAGCGTTTTAGTAAATTATGTCGTCAGCATTTCTTCTCTAATAGAGTAATTCATAACTGGGAAAGCTTTGCCAAATGAATGTGTTAGTGTTGAGACAATAAATTCTTTTAAAAATCAGTATGACAGACTCTGTAAATAATAGTGTATATAAACTAGTGTAAATAATAGTGTATAGATACTAGTGTAAAAATAGTGTAATAAAACAAGTTTAAACGGCAACGCCGCCTAACTTAACTCTTAATAATAATAATAATAATAAATAAAAATTAACTGACAGGGCGTTCTGACGGCCGTTTCATAGCCAGTTGTGTTGTTTGCATATATTAAGTATCTATATTGGAACCAGGTAATATTAAAAATCATTATTTACTAGTGAATAACGGTTGTTATAATTATTATTTAGTCAAGTCGTGTTTAATGAACGAATATTAGATTAGTTATGGATGAAAGTTTTTACTCCAGCTAGAGGTCTTCTTTGATTTTGTTAGGTCACAAGCTTATATAAGAGAATAAATACTCTTCTTAACTAATTTAGCCGTTTAGTTGGGTTAGGTAAAGGCTCCATTAACATAATTAAGCTCATCCGTAAAAATTATTGGCCTGGTTCCCTGGTGTTTTCGAAAAGTAATATTGTGCAGAGTTTAATAATTGATTCTGTTGTCAAGTTAAAAAAGAGTTTACAATTTTATATGTATATGTGACAACATGAAATATAATCGGAATGTAGCAAAAAGTATCTATTATCAAATGTCGTAATTTCAGTATTTTATCTTAAGCCAGCTACTCACTACGTGTTACTTGCTAATTACTTAGCATGTACTTGGCAAGTAGCAAGTAGCGTATACGGAGACTCGTCTTGACTTGCCGCGCTGCTTGCACTTCCCCTTTCGTAGCGGAAAATTAACAAAAGTCAAAGGAGGCGAGTCACTTCAATCGCAACTCTTCAAGTGGACGCGTAGTGTATATACCTTAACTTGGAACTCGGACACGTATTTTAATGTAAATGCCGAGTCAAGTCACTCGACAAGTACCGCGTAGTGAGTAGCCGGCTTAAGGTAGTTGGGTCATGCAAGCAACATCTTAAGAAATCCTTCAAATTTTGAATATAATTTATTAAATGTACAACACATGTGCTGGTAAAATTTAAAGAAGATTGACCACGTCTAATACGAGATAATCGCGATTAAAAATTGCAATTTTTGTATATGTAGCATGGAAGAAGCGTGGGAAAATGACAGGTTTATTAATTTTTGCCTTTGTAGGAGACTTACTATCCTTACGAAAAACTAGTATAATGAAGAAAAATATATTTTGAATATTTAAAAAAAAAATGAAAATTATTTACCACGTAGTTTGAACAAAAAACTAATATTAATTACATCTTTGGAGAAATATTTTTACGGGTAGGGATATGAGAAAGAGCTGCAAGTAGATGAATTGGCAACGTTGAAACGAGTCCAAAGGCGGAGTAAAAGAAAAAAGCACGAAATTACCAAACGACTAAAAATAAATTTAAAAATTTATTATTTTTTTTATTGAATAATAATAATAATAAGTATATATAATCATAAAAAAGGGTTTATTACATTGTATTATGGGTTTATTAAAAATTTTAATATCAAATACAGAATATACTAGACAATATATATATATATATATATATATATATATATATATATATATATATATATATATATATATATATATATATATATATATATATATATATATATATATATATATATAAGGGTGTCCCAAAAGTAATGGGACACAGAGCAACAGCAGATTCCTTTGGTTGAAATATTGCAATTTACGTAAACTTGCCTTATCCGAAAGTTGATAATAACAAAGATACAGGGTGTTAAACTTTTAATTTTGCTTTTGTTTTTTCTTAATAATTCTTTAATCAAATGAGCTAGCGGTACAAAATTTAGGATCTGGGGGTTTTCTGAGGCGAGAAATTTAAATTCGTCCACGGTTTTGATATTGCTACTAGAGGGCGCCAGCTACGGCCTACCTCACTTGTTTTAGATGTCGTAACTTTTTTTAAGCTTAGGATATTGACCTGTTTATTAAAAAATAAGTTACTATAAATTTATCTGCATCAAAAATATATACTATGTTTAAGTCTCTAGGAGCAACCGTTCTCGAGATAAACGCACTTTAAAGGATCCCACAATTTTTTTATGGAAAATGAATTTTGGCCAATTGTTTTCAAACTTTGCATAGTGATAGTTCTTAGCACGGTGATCAAAGGTCTTTCAGGGCACAAAACCCGAAAACGCCTCCAACCCCCCCAAAATCACCCTCAAAAGTCACTGGGGATTTGGGGACCTTTGAGGGTGATTTTGGGTGTACTCCTTACAAAATATAAACAAGTATTTTTTGCAAACCCTGATTTTTATTTACTGTCTAATGCTTTTGCTAAAATACTCTAAAGGAAATGTGTTATATTATGTTAGATTTACGGCCGAGTGATGATCGCGTTGTTAAATTTAGCAATTGTTAAAAGTTAACAACGGTTTAGAATCTTTAACAAAATGTCAGATTTTGACAGGTTGCCTACTAAAATCATTTAATAACACTGACAATGACGTTTTGGTGAATATTGTAAACCGTTGTTACCTTTAAACAATTGCTAAGTCCATTGCTAAATTTAACAACGCGATCATCACTCGGCCGTAAATTTTCTTAAATAACCTAAAAAAAAAGAGAGACAATAATTCTTCTTGACATTTTTATTGTACTTAATTATAAACTTTCATTAAATCAAAATTTGCATAAACCACAAATTTATTACACCATAGGGTAATAGATTTTTATTTATATGCGGTGTTCAGGAAAATATTGGCAATCTTCGGGATATAAAAAACAACTTTAAAAGAATACTGCATATTTTTTCGCACAGCAAGTTTTTTAGATATAATTATTGAACCACCAGGTCTACTACATTTTTTTTATTAGGCGTAATACGACATAAGACTCTTTAAATTGTAGTATTGAGCAGTATTGATAAAAAGTTTGGACAACGTTTTTTACAAACCTTTAACTATTGACTAAAAATTAAGTACTTTTCATTTATGTCGCTAATCCCAACCTTTTTCGAAAAAACATCACTTTATTTAAACTGTCAGTTGCCTAAGTTCTGTCAGGTTGAATATGAAAAAAAAAGAATTTTCTTCTGTCACCAATACAGAAGTTAAACTTTCAGTTAAAAACTTTATAAGAAAGTTTAACATGGGCTTCGTGAAGTCTGATACACTTGTTGGTTAAATGTTAAACATTTGATAGGAACAAAGATGTATTTTTTATCCAAGTACGCCACATACATGATGTAACAAAGTGACGTTTTTTCGAAAACGGTTAGGATTGGCGACATGAATGAAGAGTAAAAATTTGTCCAAAGTTCTTATCGATACAGGGCGTAAAAAAGGGGGTCATGGGTAATTCACAACACTTTCTTTGACAGTAATTTAAAGAGGCTTACTTGGTATTGCATTTTATTAAAATGAAATTGAAATATACCTGGTGGTTTAACATTTATATCTAAAAAACTTGATTTCATTGGAGCTATTTGAGAGAAAGTGTTATTTTTTTCATATCGGAAGATTTTCCACATTTTCCCGGCATATATATAATCTTCAGTCAAAACAGCATTACACTTAAGCTGTATTAGTTTTCTTTTATATAAATTTAAGTGGTGTATTGTGTTAAAATACCGCCATGTTCGTACGACATAAGCTTATATAAGGTAACTCAGATTAAGCAGCACCTTGTTGAAATTCGGTGAATTGTTGTACAATAATTCACTATTTTATATAGTAATGCACTGAAATACATAAAAATATAAACAAAAGGATTTAAAATATTCCGATGAGAGCGCTGATATTCCCTTACAACAATTCCAACGTTGCCACTCCTTAATTTTAGTTTCCCATAAAGTTATGTTGTAAGCATGATAAATTACTTAAAGTTCTTCACATTTTCATTGACTAAATTGTTTTTTAATTGCCTTTGCTATTGTACTTAGCTGGATATTGCTTGTTCCTTCGTATATGCTACCAATCTTGCAATCCCTGAAAAAGAAATGTCGTTAAGGATCGTCATACTTTTTGTAATTTTTTAACAGTGGTTCTAAGCTTTAACATAAACATTTGTTATTTTTTAACATTGGTTCTAAGCTTTAACATATACTACTAGAGGCAGCCTTGCCGCTTGGCCGTGCAAGCAGCGTGTGTAAGAGAAAGCGCCAATAAGTCTAATCCCTTTTTCTCTCTCTCTCGTTCCGAGTGCTGATTGGTCAGCGGAGAGGGGTTGTTGACTTCGTATAAAGTTTTTAACAAATTCGAGGGTATACGTCATGATCACAATTATTAAAGTCTGCATTATTGCTAACTTGATTATTGTTAGAGATAAGTGTGTGTAAATTGGTAAATAATTTATTTTCTGCCAATTGATATGAATAAAAAAGGGAAGCATTTTAATAGTGTTAAATTATTTTTAAAAGTCCACTGGCGAACTGGTGTGTATTGTAGATATATGTATTCTATTATGTTGTGGTGAATTCGTATATACTTTGGTCCCATTGTATAAGGATAGGAATTTTTGTGGAATATCCAACCAAGGACTTTTTAATATGTATGTTAATTTCTTTAAACTTTATGTATGATTTGTTTTAATTGGTATATTCCCATTCTGTCCCCATTGGTTTATAATTGTGTTAAAATAATAGTGTAAAAAGTGACATTTTGCAATCTTTGACTTAAAATAAAATCAAAATTGTTTGACCTTAATAAAATGAAATGATCTGAGTCTTCATTTTTATTGTTGGCAGCAAAATAGCAAAATTTATCAAATCGGAGTTTAAAATTTTCCAAATAATATCAGAAATATCAAAGAGTTTATACAATATTTGATTAATCGGCCTTTATATGGCATTTATCCTACAGTATAATAAAAAATATATCTAATTAAATTTAAATTAACTGTATTTATATTTTTATAATAAACTCTGACAAAGTATCATTATTTTTTTAAATGTATAATATGGTACTTTAATTTGATTTTCTTATCATTCTTAATATTTTAATAAGACTAGATGAAATAGGCAGAATTATATTAAAATTAGATCTTATATACAGTTGTAATTTTATATTAAATCTATGTAGCTTTTTATCGCGTGACTTCACTGGTCGGAGGTTAAACAAAAACTCAATATGAATTGAAGTAACTTGCTTGCTTGCTTGAGGGTTACATAATTCACCTTCGCTTTATGGCTTTGATGCTAATGGTAGAAACTCCGACTTTATGGGTTTACAAAAAGGGGTTTATGAGTAATCCCAAACACTTTTACAGCACTACTACATGGCAGGGTGAATTTTTTCTTGGTCCCTGAGAGTTAAAACACGATTATTTTGTACCTTCAGCGGCCGTAACCCGAAAAAAGCTTCTTAGCTCTCAACACACATGTGCACTGGTCTAAGACCAAACAGAAAGAGAAAATTAAAATTTATGTTAAAAAATTTTGTGAAATAAATAACGGTTTTCAAGATCCTTATATGTAAAACAAATACATCATATAATAAACATTGGCTAGAATTTCCTCAAAAATAAATCCATATTTTATTATCAAATCTAATAAAGCAGAGTAAAAGGCTTAATTTATATTTTATTTTGCTGTAGTTTACTTACCTATAGAATTTTCTTGAGGAAAGTCTTTTGTAAATCCAACACCGCCCATCCAATCTATACACTTAATAGTAGTTTGTTGTGCCACCTCAGAGGCTAAATATTTAGCCATTGACGCTTCCTTAATATAAGGAAGCCCCAGATCCAGGAGTCGGGCCGCATTGTACGTTAGGAGCCTTGCGGATTCTATTTGAGTGGCTATGTGGGCAATTTGGTGTTGCATTCCCTTAAAAAAAATGAGTTAAAAATGTAATTCACGTAAGCACAAATGGAATTGAAGATTGAAAGCGATATATTAAAATATGGGCAGTTTCATGTAAAATGAGTTTTTATTTTGGCGGATTGCCATGTACAATGTCAGGTACTTTTGAAAACCGAGCTTAATATCTGAAGTATATTGCATATTAATTGTTAACGGCAAGCTTTTTTTAATCCTTGTTCCCTTTTTTTAATCCTCATTAAGCTTTATTTGTTTTCTCATATAACTGCATAATGTGCGGTCATTTGGACTTTTAAATGCCATTTTTCCGAAAACCAACAAAAACAGATGGTTTGTAAACTTTAAATCTTATAAAAAATGCAAAGTGTTCCATTTAAAATATCGAAATTCAGGCCACTTCTGGTTAAACCGGAAATGATGTTATTATTTCTAAATTCGGATGACACCATGTGTTTTCCTAAAATTTGAATATTTTCATTCGAGAAAATAAAAGGCTTGATATTCGTTGTCACCCGGTATCACTGGCATCTCTAGGATTTACAGAATTTTTAATCTAAAAAGTGAGACGTGGGACCCACAACAAATATATGCCAGATGCTATTGGCTTCAAGAAGAACACTTTGGTAAAAAAAATATTTTGAAATTTGTGAAAAAAAAGTCTTTGGGAATTTGATTAAATTTTATTGTCGAATTCCAAACTTAGCAAAATTGTATATAGGATTTTCTGATAACATAGTTGAAATTTTTTCACTCAACAATTGACGCCTGTATGGGTAAAAAAGGATAAGTAAAAAATGTGAAAATCGAGTTTTAATGTAAATTATACAATAATTAAAGTAATTTAAATATTCTTTTAAATTATTTTGCCATTTCGGGAAACTTTTTTAATTTAAAAGCTCTCAAAACTGCCGTAATATTAAAAAAAAAATAACTTAATATACTAAGTGACATATAAATCCTAACACCCAGTTGAAATGGTTTTATTTTAATAAAATTTGGTGAATTTATTTATCTTACTGAAAATAACAATTGATGCATTTGAGATTTCGGTTTTTATACTGCTTTTTTTAAAATTCACTAACAATCTAAAACTGAATATTGCAGCCGCAGTAAAGATCCAAATTTGGCGGATTTTGGTTCTTGACATTCTTTACGATTGGTTACGATGCCGAGAGTACGGAGACCTGTACGATTTCGTCAACTTAGTTAGTTTGAGAGGGGCCGTATAGTGGGACTTCGGGAAGCTGGACTTTCTTTTCGGGAAATTGCAGTTAAAGTGCAAAGAAGTGTAGATACTGTGGTTAGGTGTTGTCAGGCATGGCTTCAAGAAGGCCGTACGCGAACAGCAAGGGGCACTGGACGCCGCCGTAGAACAACAGACCGTGAAGATCGTCGCCTAAGATTACTGACTTTAAGGGACCGTTTCTCCACTACCAGGTCCATTGCAAATGAATGGTTTGCAGAACATGGAAGACCTATTGGCATGCGAACTGTTTACCGACGAATGAGAAGTTTTGGCCTGTTTTTCATACCGACCACACTGGGTCCTCCCTTTAACTCCAGAACACCGACGTAATCGCCTTGAGTGGTGCAGAGAACGGTCACTCTGGGATGAGGAATCGAACAGTATTGTCTGTAGTGACGAGTCTCGATTTTATTTAGGCATGCACGATGGTCGAGCCAGGGTTAGAAGGCAACGTGGTGAAAGGAGGAATCCACAGTTTTTTGTTGAAAGACACATCACACTGTTGGAGTTATGGTTTGGGGTGCTATAGCTTATGGTTCCAGTTCACCTCTAATCTTCATAAGAGGTAACATGACCGCGCAGCGTTATATCCAAGAAGTTCTAGAACCCCATCTTTTACCATATCTTGACACCCTGACAAATCCAACTTTTCAACAAGATAATGCCCGACCACATGTTGCAAGAGTCACAATGGACTTCTTTCAACATAATGATGTCACATTGTTACCATGGCCACCAAGATCTCCCGACTTATCCCCAATTGAACACGTGTGGGATATGATGAGTAGGAGATTGCTCAATTTGCAACGTCCTCCTCAGACTCTAGGAGCACTTCGAGAGGAGTTGGAGATTGCCTGGAATGAGATACTACAGGAGGACATTGACCACCTGATCAGAACCATGCCTAGACGCGTTGGAGAATGCGTAACACATCGGGGTGCATCCACACATTATTAAAGGTAAAAGGGCTTTAAAGCAATGCAATATTTTAATCATTTACTTAGTATGCTTCATTAAGTACTTATACAAAATTTTATTAAAATAAAATCATTTAAACTGGGTGTTCTGATTTCTATGTCACTTAGTATATTTTATTTATTGTTTAATTTACATTTTCCATTTACATACCCAATTTTCACTCTTTTAAACTTATTTTTTCCCCATACAGTCGCTAATTTTCTTATGCTAATATTTTAGATGCCTTTAATTTCAAGAAAAATCCATATATTTTGGCGAAATTTGGGATGTGACAATAAAAGTTCATCAAATTTACAAAAAAAAATACAAATATAGTATTTGCAATTTTTCTTTTGGGAGGGGAGGCACCCACAAGATTTTATTTTTGCGAAATATGATTTTTTTAACAAAGTGTTCTTCTTAGAGCCAATAGCATCTGGTATATATTTGGTGTGGATCTTATCTTATGTCTTTTCTTTTTTGTTAATAAAAAAATTACAAATCCTAGATAGACCAATGTCCGCTATAAAAGTAAATAGGGATTTTGTTGTTTAACCACTTGAAAAATATTACTCTTGGTTGTTTTCCAAATGGCGGCATAGAAAGTGTTTTTGCCAAAATAATTATGGCCACAATCTGTCGCTATCTGCGATTTTTTTTAGCAAGATATACTAGTCACCAGTCACTTACTGAAAAGACAGTGTCGGACATTTTATCTTCTTTTAAAATGTCATCACTTGGCGTTAATATCCCTAAATATTTTAAAGGGAAATTGGTTCGTATTAAACATTAGCAACAAAGTGTGTTTCTTTAACAACAAACAGTCCACATATGGCATCTGGTTTTTTGGTTTACAAAAAAAGAGTATACTAAATTAGAGGGAAATTTTTTTCAATAAAACTGTATAAAAATCTTTGCTTCCTGATGGGTGGAAATAATTACGTTAAAAAGTAGCGTTTTTATATAGAAACTAAAAGGTGCGATATTTTGTCTAAAATTAAAAGTTTTTTATTTTTTTAAAGCCAGAAAATTAACCCGTTTAGTTAGCTATTGGTATAAGTTGCTTAAAAAAAACATTGATATCGAGGGTTTGCCGCCATATTTTATTTAGAAAAAAAGCCATTTCTTTATTGTAAATAAAGCATTTTGTGATATAAAAGGAGAATTTTAAGTCCTATGTGATTGTCGATAAAAATATTCAGGCTTTTATTTAAAGTTATTGGAAATTATATATTTTAAAGTAAACATCACATTTTTAAAATTTTGATAACAGCCCAAGAGGAGTTATATAATACTTATACAGTGTGTCCCAAATTGGTGGGGAATGTATGGGGATCTTGGAAACCACGATAGATAGAAAATCGGTTAAATGGGGAAAGTTTTGGACAATTATGTTAGTAAGCTAATCCCGTTTACTACATGGTTTTATCTATTCAGGTTTTTAAGAAATTTTGAAAAAACCTGAAACATGCATTTTCGAAAATCGGCCATATTTTTTTTAAAGTGAAAATTTTTCAAATCTGTAAAAACTTCTTTAAAGCAACTTTTTTTGTAGAATATGACCGTGTAGTCAATTTTCATTTTCTACGTTTCGGGTTTTTAGAATCATCTTTAACTTTATTTTTTCATATGGCCGCCATATTCGATTTTTACGCAGCCAAATAGTTTTTATTTTGATTTCAACAATGTATAACATGTTATAATTTAAGAGTTTATAACCTCATTTATTTTAAAAAACAAATATTTTCTTAGTTGGCCTTGATTTTTGTAAACAATAAAATATTAGTAATTGTCAAAATAGATGAGCTGAACAGATATTTTACAGGAATGTGTTTCGCGAACAAAGCTATACCGTTAATACCGTGTTACAACTAAACTACACGTAACAAGTTTATTGGAACAAGTAAAAACAAAAACAATGAAAAGTGGCTAAACTAATACTCCTACTAAAATGGAGATGTAAAATAACGACCTAAAATTTAAAATGTTGTCCATTTCTCTCAACATATTTACGACATTTTTTTAAAGAGTCTTAACTTAACTGGCTGAAAATATTGGATTTTTGTTAAAATATTGGTTAACTGCAGCATCTCGTCGCTTTTCTTTAACGCACTTCTTAGGTCGTGGTTTTTTAAAACTTCCGAATTCAAGCAAATTTGTAACCAGTTTTCAAAAGTATGTTAGTTTAGGATGCTGCCTTTCAGGAACATTTCTATTGCTTTGGAAATAATGTTGCAAAATATCAAGTTTTTCTCAAAATAATTAACCATTTTACAGAGTTGAAAAAATTGTAATAACGTACCCGAGCTAACTTGATAAAGACGCTAGATGACATTCGCCGAAATCAAGGCCAACTGAGAAAATATTTGTTTTTTGAAGTAGATAAGGTTATAAACTCCTTAACTATAACATGTTACATATTGTTGAAATCAGAATAAAAAGCACTATTTGGCTGCGAAAAAATTCAATATGGCGCCCATATGAAAAAAAAGTTGATGATGATTCTAAAAACCCGAAACGTAGAAAATAAAAATTGACTACTCGGTCATATTCTACAAAAAGAGTTGCTTTAAAGAAGTTTTTACAGATTTGAAAAATTTTCACTTATAAGAAAAATATGGCCGATTTTCGAAAATGCATGTTTCAGGTTTTTTAAAAAATTCTTAAAAACCTGAATAGATAAAACCCTGTAGTAAACGGGATTAGCTTACTAACATAATTGTCCAAAACTTTCCCCATTTAACCGATTTTCTATCTATTGCGGTTTCCAAGATCCCCATACATTCCCCACCAATTTGGGACACACTGTATAATACTTTCTTGATCTTCTGGCAGGTGAAAAATTCCACCAAAGTGATCTGGCTTCTTGGGATTATTTGTCTTTAAGTACCTATACAGGGTATCCCACGACGAACCGACGCGGTCGATTTCTCAAAAACTTAAAAAGGGAAAATTTTAAAAATTTGGTGGTTTACTAAACTCGTCTAAAATATTTTCAAGATGGTGGCACTTCCGGTTGTACCGGAAGTCGATGCTAACTTCCTTATTTTAAATCGAACACCCCATATATTATTGCATTTTTGGATTTCTCAGAAAATTCTAGATATATTTTGTGTATAATATGCTATACCGAAGTCTAACCGTTTTCGACATATCTTGAATTTTATGTCAAAAATGACGTTTGCAGACCCCAAAATAAGGAGAAATTTTTCCTATACGGCATACTCTATTATTTAATTTGAGTTGAATTTCTTCTAAAAAGAGGCCCAATTTCGTATATTGAGTGTATATTTTTGGGTAAATTAATACAGGGTGACTAAAAATTAAATACAAAAATTACCTGATAAAAAACGTAAAAAGTCAATTTTTTCAAATGAAAACCCCCTACTTTTATATTTTAATCGTATTTAGCATTAAAAATAAGGTAACTTTGTATTAAGTGGTCTATTCCGAAAATGTATAGTTTTCGAAATATTTGACAATTTAACATTTTGTATTGCAAAAGTGCTAAACAGCTCTTTATTTTTGTTATTAGGGGGCCATTACGGCAGGACGCACGAAAAATATTATTTAAATTTGTTTATTATCTACGGTGAATGTAACAATTACGGCACTGTTAAAGCAAAAACTAATAAAAGAATATTTATACCAGCAATAACCATGCATTAAAAAAAAACAATTATTTTAGTAAATGTTCAAAATGTTCAAAATAATCTTCGTGAGTGTAGTTTAAACGACCCTGCATAATTGATATCTAATAACAACTAATTGTCAAATCTAAATAGTGACGTTTCTACGTCCGATTGTCTTTTTTTCGCCGCGTCCCGCCATCATGGCCCACTAATAACAAAATTAAAGAGCCGTATAGCACTTTTGCAATACAAAATGTTAAATTGTCAATTATTTCGAAAACTATACATTTTTGGAATAGACCACCTAATACAAAGTTACCTTACTTTTTAATGCTAAATACGATACAAATATAAAAGTAGGGGGTTTTCATTTGAAAAAATAGACTTTTTACGTTTTTTATCAGTTAATTTTTGTACTTAATTTTTAGTCACCCTGTATTAATTTACACCAGAAATATCCACCTAATAGGCAAAATTGGGTCTCTTTTCACAAGAAATTCAACTCAAATTAAATAATAGAGTATGCAGTATATGAAAAATTTCTCCTTATTTTGGGGTCTGCAAACGTCATTTTTGACATAAAATTCAAGATATGTCGAAAACGGTTAGACTTAGGTATAGCATTTTATGCACGAAATGTATCTAGAATGTGTTGAGGAATCCAAAAATGCAATAATATATAGGGTATTCCATTAAAAATAAGGAAGTAAGCATCGACTTCCGGTACAACCGGAAGTGCCACCATCTTGAAAATATTTTAGACGAGTTGCTCTCATCGATATTAGTAAACTGCCAAATTTTCAAAATATTCCCTTGCTAAGTTTTTGAGAAATCGACCGCGTCGGTTCGTCGTGGGACACCCTGTATTACTCTCTCAAAATCTCAAAGTGCCTCAAAACTATTTTTGGTTTTTGTCAAAAAATCGTTTTGCAAGAGTCTAGTTAACATTTAGACCCGACCAACTGATCTGGCTTTTTTATTTTTTGGAATTCCTTAAATATTTAACTTAAAGATGTATAAATTTGAAAATGCCTCAAAGACATTTTTTAATAACAAAATTTTCCTTTAAAAAAAATATGGGTTGGTAGGGGGCCGCTACTCTTTAGCCAGATCCCAACTTTTTTATTTAGGGATCCTTTAAGGACAATTACAAAATGTTTCAAAGTGCCTTAAGAAGCTACCCAAAATTGTTCAACAGCTCTCGGACTAATACCAAATAATTTCTTGCGTCTTGCAACAATCTACTCCTCTACTGCAATAGAAAGTGCATCTAGTTGCAACAAAAGTTATTTGCCATTGGTTCATTCAGAATATACCCACTAAATAGATAACAGTTTATAATCCAAATAAAGAAAACAAACATGTTTTGAAATTTTAATCAGGCAATTGTTCTTTTATCGTTATATTTGAGTAGAGATAACATTTTTAATCTGCAAGTTAATTATTTACAACATTATGAAAGGAAAATGTATTTTGAAGGTTGTGGTGATTATCTATTTTAAAGTGTGTTTTTAATGACAACATAAAGTATGAGCGTCATTTTGATAAAGTACCCATAGAAACAATTTAAAACCAATTCCTGTGACAAAGCCAGACTTTTAAAACTTCAAGCCCACAAAAAGTTTCTTCAAAACCCCAGTCCCTAAAATCGACAGGCTAGCATCGAAGCAAGAAATCAGTATAATCAGACCATCTCAGATGCAAAAGACCGTTTTAACAATCGAATAAAAGATAAAGTTCTCTCTTGCTCAAATGGCAGTAAAGCTTTTTGGTCCTTTGCCAAAAATATTAGTCAGAACTTTTGCACAAATTCTTTTCCACCCCTAATCTCTGAAGATGGAATTGTCTCTACCTCCAAAGGAAAAGCCGAACTATTTGCCAAACAATTTGCTGCCAATTCTACGCTTGATCCTCCTATTAATCTTCCTCTTCCAACAGTTGTCCCTGTTTCTCATAAAATGTCCGATATAATTTTTAAAGTCAAACAGATCAAGCGTATTCTTTCTTCTCTTAATACTAAAAATCGTCTGGGCTGGATGGCATACCAGCAATCGTCTTAAAAAAATGTGCTCCCGAGCTTGCACCCATCTTAACTCGCCTCTTTCGAATCTCTTACGACACGGGCATTTTCCCGGAGAGTTGGAAAGCTGCACGTGTGCAACCTGTCCCCAAAAAGGATCCAAAAGTCTCCCTTCTAACTATAGACCTATATCTCTTCTTTCAGTTGTTTGCAAGGTAATGGAAAAATTCATTAATTCCCAAATCTTAAAGTATCTGGAAAAACATAAGATCTTACATGATAGACAATATGGATTCCTTTACAGTAGATCCACAGCTGATCTTCTTTCCTTTGTCTCACACAACTGGAACAAGTCCCTTGAGTTTCTTGGTGAATCCCAGATCGTTGCTCTTGACATATCCAAAGCTTTCAATCAGGTCTGGCATGATGGGCTTCTTAACAAACTTCCTTCTTACGGTCTTTCACCTAAGCTTTGCTCTTGGCTTTCCAGTTTCCTTTCTAATCGACGTATATCAGTTAGTGTAGATGGTCATTCCTCCAGCTTCTACCAAATTAATGCTGGGTGCCCCAGGGCTCAGTGCTGGCACCCACGCTGTTTCTTCTACACATTAACGATCTTCTCTCTTCCACAATCAATCCCATTCATAGTTTTGCTGACGATAGTACCCTCCACTCTAGTATTCAATTTCTTAAGCCACCGTGTAATTCTGATTTTGAAAACAAGCGCAGGTCAATGCAGATATCTCTTTCACAAGACCTCAGACTTATCTTGGATTGGGGCGCCAAAAATCGTGTTCAGTTTAATGCCTCAAAAACACAGTCATGTTCGCTGTCGCGAAAAAGTCTGCGAATGCTCATCCCTTACATATGAGCGGCCAAGTTCTGCAGAACAAAGAGTCGTTTAATCTAGTCGGCGTTACTTTTGAGAATAACCTCAACTGGCACAAACACATTTCATCCATAGCTTCGGCAGCTTCAAAAAGATTGATTCCTCTTTCGAGCCAGAAAATATTTCTCTTCTTCCAATCTGTACACTCTGTATGTATCCCAAATCAGACCCTTTGGAATATTGTTCTCATGTCTGGGGAATGGCGTCCCCTACAACACTTAGCCTTCTGGACTCCATTCAAAAAAGGGCTGTTCGTCTTATTAATGATCCAACGCTCACAGAAAGGCTTCCTCTTCTTGCCCATCGTCGAGCTGTAGGGGATCTGTCGCTCTTCTATAGGTATTTTCACGGCTTCTGCTCAGAGGAATTGGCCAGTATTATTCCTTCTCTGGCGGCTCCCAACAGAGCAACACGTAGTGCAACTTTTATGCATCCTTTTACAGTTCAGTTAGAGAGGCCCCGAACTTCCCGCTTTCTTCGTTCCTTTATTCCTAGAGTGTCAAGACTATGGAACCTGCTGCCCGCAGATGTTTTTCCTTCTCCTCCCTATCTCCAAAAATTTAAGTCCCGTGTGAACAAACTCCCTCTCACCACACTAAAGACACCCACGGTACGTTAGTACTTAGGCATCAGCCTTCGTGGACTGTCCCAAGATAAAAAAATTAAAACTACTTTCTCAAGAAACTGATATTGATCATTTAAGATTATACAGGGTGTCCCATTTTCGACACTTTTATAGGGTATTTCTGTAATTGTTAGTGCTATCAAAAATATAGGCATCATGTGCTCTTTTTGGGTGAAACTTAAAATGGTAAAAACAAAATTTTGTCAATTTCAAAATAACCCTAATTTTTTATTTAAAAGAGATACAGAAAAATATTTTATATAAAAGTTACTTTATAATGATTGTTGAATAACCCAGGTTTACAAAAAAAAAACAAAAGTCAAGTTTCAAGGAAACTATGGGATCCTTAAGTATTTTGCCGCGCTAAACGCGAATTTGATGTCCGTTTAGCCCCATCAAGTCACAGTTTTTTTTTAAACAGCGAACATAACCTCAAAATTCATTATATAAAAAATATCATATTCAGTTGGTGTAAACTTTTTTACCGTTAACTTTTTTTTGCTAGAATTTACTTTTTGAAGTGTGTCGAGTGTTAAACGACACATCGTTGAGCGATTTGGGCCAAAATCGTAACCTTAAAAGTACCACATATCGAAAATACAGTATTCCTTTGCTAAAAGTGATGTTCACTTTAAATGTCTTGATGGGATTGGACATTTTAAAGAGTTTCTGTTGTTCCTAGTATTTCCTCCCTACGATAATACTCCCCTGATGGATTTGGACCGAGAAACATAACCTCAAAAATACATGTAATCGAAAACTCGGTGTTCTTTTGCTAAAAGTAAGTTTTGCTGCGACTTTTTTGATGGAACATCACACTTTAGAGAGTTTCTATTGTAAACATCATTTATACCAACTGGATACCGTTTTATCGCTATCACGGGCTTTTGAGGTTGTTTTTGGTACTCTATCAACTGCCAGGTGTCCGTGGAGGGTAAACATATTTACGGCACTCCAAACTGGGCTTTAGATCAAAAATATGAAAGTGGACATCATTTAAACCACTTGGATACCGTTTTATCGCTATCACGGTCTTTTGAGGTTATGTTTTTCGGCCCAAATCCATCGGGAGGGTACCTTCGGAGGGGGGACATACTAGAAACAATAAAAATCCTTTAATATGTGCAGTTCCAATAACTAACTACTATTTAATTTTATTTAAGGCTAATCGTTTGACTTACTTGGAAATCGAAAATGGGTTTTCCAAATTGTTGTCTTTCCAAAGTATATGGAATGGTGACATCAAAACATCCTTGAGCTAAACCTAACATTTGGGCGGCTATTCCTATTCTTCCTTCGTTCAGTATATCTATGGCTATTTTGTACCTTTAAGAAAATAAAAAAATGTGTACCGGGTGTTTCTTTATGTGAGGTATCATAAATAAAAAAGTCATAATCTTGCAGTTTAAAAAAACAGTAAAATGTCTCAAAAAAGCTACCGAGGTATATGTATGTAAGATTATCTGATGATTGACATATTTTAGATTTAATAAGGACATAGATAATCATTATTTACTGTAAATCTTAATGTTTTTAGATATTTTTGCCTTTTTTATATAACAGCTTTAAAATATACATGTTCAGTATTTTTATTGCAAAAATTTTAGTTAAGGTTATTAAATGTATATTTTTAGCACAATTTTAACAATAATTTTTGAAATAATTCTCATATTATGTAGGTTTATGCCAACTTAATTCTTGTACGGGTTCCTAGATGGCGCTGTTTTAAAAAATCATATATTTTTCTCTTTGTTGTATAATTGTTAATAGAAATGGTTTAATTATTTAATCATTATCAAAACTAGAATAAATTTACCAGAAAAAACGTGAAAACCGCAGTATACTATCTTTTAAAATTATTAGTGCAGAAAGGATGTACTTGATCTACTTAATTATTTCGTAAAACTAATATTCTGCCTACCCTTGTCCATATTCCCCAACAATATTACTTTCTGGAATCTTAACATCCTCCAAGGTTAACATACAGGTACCTGATGCGACGATGCCAAGTTTATCTTCTGGTTTATTTATCGTAAAACCGGGTGTATCTCTGTCTACTATGAAGCAGGTGATTCCTTTATAACCCTGGAGAGAAAAAAAAAATAGTATTTTTTGGTAATCCAAAATATTTTACATTTAATTTTATAACATAAAGGTAAATAAATAAGATTATGTTTTTTATGAAAATAGCATATGATTAGAGACCAAATTTAAAAATACTGTGAGCATTTATCTCTTTTAAAGATGTTAAAATAGCCATACTTGGATACACTTACGGCCGTGTGATGATCGCGTTGTTAAATTTAGCAATGGACTTAGCAATTGTTTAAAGTTAACAACGGTAGAATGTTTAACAAAATGTCAGATTTTGACAGGTTGTCTACTAAAATCATTGAATAACACTGACACTGACGTTTTGTTAAACATTCTAAACCGTTGTTAACTTTTAACAATTGCTAAGTCCATTGCTAAATTTAACAACGCGATCATCACTCGGCCGTTGTTTTTATTCTGAAAATTGTTACATTACTAGGTACAGCGTAGGTATACGGTCCGACAACAAAATCCCCTCCGAGTATCTTCTTTTTTTAAGTGACAACATATCGCCTTCGTACATTTTTTAGGATTCGAATTCTACAAACCATTCCTGATATAAAACATAATAGATGTTATATCTATCTTTGTTGGTTTTCGAGAAAATGGCGATTGATAATGTCCATAAAAGCGCACATTATGCAGTTATTTGGAAAAACAAATAAATATAAATACTTCACATCGTCAGTTTTTAAATGTAAAAGTCACTGAGTAATATTTTTAGTTTTAGGAAATCACAATGATTTTCTACCAAATTGCTATAAGGAAAAAAAAGCGTCATTATCAAGTTTAATGTTTTACTTAAGAGGTACAGTAAACATAAAGGTAGTTGGTGATTTTTTATAAGAACTTTTACGGCAAGCTAATTCAACTATCTTTAAAAAAACAGTACTTAGGACTTTTACCTTTAAACTGACGATTTGTTTAATTTAACTTTCTTTGGAAACTCTATCTGCTAACTTCATAATAATACTACTGTCTGCTTTACCGAAAGTTCTGCGAAAGTATTGGACAGAAGATTTAAATTGAGCATATATTCTCTTTAAACATTTTTATTTTTGGAGACCTTTAACTAAACCTAATAATTTTTTCTATATGGTCCCGCTTGTTTTCCTATCTATGTAATTGCATAATGTGTATAGTCGTTTGGACATTTTCAATTGCCATTTTCTCTAAAATTAATAAAGATGGGTACAACGTATAATTAGGGTTTTATATTATCAAATACAGGATGTTTTATTTAAAAGATCCAAATTCAGGCTACTTCCGGTTAAACCGGAAATGATAGGCAGATTTTATTATATCCAAAATCGGCATCTAATGACACATTATATCGGCCTAAAATTTCAAAGCGATTTGTTTTTTGTTTAAGACATTAAAAGTCTTGGTAGTATTTCGTTGTCACCCGGTACATAAATAATGGGTTTTTGACACATCGCTGGCCCTGTATCAATGGTCGACGTCATAGTGGATCTTCCGCCAGAACAAAGTAACTTTTTTAAAAAACGGTATCAAATTTAAAAAATAATTGAATTTACTTAACATCTTTGCTGGAACTCACATGGAGATATATCCGGACTATAAGATGAATGTGGAAGAATCTAAACTGAATGATTTTTGCCTAAACAAAATGCAGGTTTAAGGTTTTAAGTTAGCAAGTCATAAAATTGCTATTCCAAAAGAAGGTGGCCATTACTTTACCGGCTGAAGGCACAATATTTGGTAATCCAGTTGGGAATTGATCGATTTATTACCAACATAAATTTGTTATATTTAAGGACCCACATTCTTCTTCTCGCAAGAATAAGATCTTTTATCAAGTCAGTGTCGGTTTGTGTGATAAATCTTTAATCGTTGTACACCCCTTCTTAAACTTCTTACACCAGTTAAACTATTGGGTTTTTTTGATAAGATAGATTCCCCTTATTGACCTTAAAGACTTTGTAAATATCACTTGGTTTGGCACCTTCATTTACGAGAAGTCCAACTATCATGCAGAAACAAACTGCCTGCTCTGTAATTTTGACAATTACTAAATGTAAACAGTTTGTCTGATTATGTCATTAGGTACACCTTCTGGACACCCTATTACAGAAATGCTAAGATGGAATTGCGGGTAGGACCATTCGTTTGGTTCTAAGAACTGAATTGCATGTCATTTGAACCTCACTTGTATATTGTGGAGCCCAAGGGTTAATACGGACACAGTTGGGAAGTTGTTTTTTTAATCAAAGCCACGTTAAATTGAAGTTGGAATATTGTTTTTTTTTATACTTTAACAGTTTCTGTATAACCTCCAACCAGTGAAGTCTCACGATAAAAAGCTCCGTATCAAATGATTTTAATCCTTGGGGATCAGGGAGAGACTCACGCCAATTAATGTGGTCTTACTTCTGGGGCTAAGCGCTGTGAGCAATGATTTCTATATTCTGATGTTTTTCCGTTTTTGTATTGTGCACGAGTAGGGTTTCCATATGGCCTTTTTTAAATCCAGGACCCATGAGTCCAAAAATCCGAAAAAATGCGGACAGTTCAAAAAATATATGTTATAAATTTATTATAACAATAAAAGCTAAATTAAAATACTTTAAAAAATTATTTAAATAGTTATTCTATTATACGTCTTGTGTCGTGCAGAAGGTTTTCTCTCTCTACAGCGGAAGATTGGTTGCACGCGCAGCGTGGGACGTCAGCTTGACAGCAAACTGGTTGTACGCAATACCAGTAGCAGTCCTTGATTTGACCGCATTTTTTGCCTTTAAAGTTTACAATTGTGAAATTAAAAGCCTGTAGCCCCCAGAAATGAATTTCTGGGGGCTACAGAGCCCGACATCCAAACTGGCGAATTGACTAGTATGAAAGCCATAAACATAGCAGTTCAGTTCAGTTATACTTTAAAATTTTACAGTACAAAAACAAAAAAGTTCAAGACAGGCTACAAACTGGAATATTTGGAAGAATGTTAGTAATATGAAAATTATATGTGGTCTTACGAATTATATCTATTTAATGTAGAATGATTTATCTTAACCTCTGTGCGATAACTCCACCATCCCATTTTTAATAAAAATATAAATTTATTTTAATATTAATATATATCGTCATGTTTATATTATAATTACGTAATAGATTGCGAAATGTTGTACTATGCTTCCAAGAAATTATCTGAATTTATTTTGTAAATCTTTGATCAAATATTTATCTATTTATGTCAGAAATTACTTTTACTGAGGTTAACTGCCAAAGCCCAGTGTAGTACCTACTTTTAAACATTGCATTATCTACAGAGTTAATTCATGAGGACTGATTGCGTTGGCAGCAGATAAATATACATTTAGTAGTTAATTATTTGAGAAGACAAAATTTTAACAGCCCAGAGCCAGTCCGAGGAGTATCAAAATAGGCGTATATATTTACCTTGGATGGATCAGCATTGGCCATAATTAAGAATACCCCCGATAAATCGGAGTTTGAAATCCACATTTTGGAACCATTTAAAACAATTTCATTTCCTACTTTTTTGGCTGTTGTTTTCAACGCGAAAGCGTCTGTTCCTGATGAAGGTTCTGTTAGAGCAAAACTTCCAACCTAAAAGAGAAATGAGATCCCCATTTAAAACAATAATTTAATGAATTGTAAAAATGAGTGTCCTAAATCTGTTATTGAGTTGTTAAGAAATGTAAGGCTAAGACCCAGATGCACAGAGCCATCTTAAATTCAGTTTATTTCAGGTTTACTTTTGGAATATTTTTATTTAGGCTGTTTTGATACCAAAATAAACAACATTACATAAATGCGTTTAGTTAAACAAAATTTAACATAGCATCATACAGTTAGTTGCAAGAATTAAGACCATATATTGTAGATATGTTCTAAAGGGTGTTAGAAAAATGCACTGCCAAATTTCAGGAGGTGATTCTCATTGAAAAATATTTAAAAAAGTTTCTTTAAATATGAGTCCGTAAATGCATAGTTTCTAAGATACAGGTTGTTAAGTATTTAAAAAAAATAATTTTGGTAAAAATTGTTTTAAATATCCTGTAGCCGATTTTCTTCACATTTGCCAGTGTTATTTCTAGTAATAAGGGCCTATTTAAGGTCTAATTAAATAAAAATTAGTCCATTGGCGTCTCAGGGAACACCTTATCGAAAATAATTGTGAAAAAAATGTACGCAACGGACTTTGCAATTTTTATATTTTTTTAGTTAGATTAAACAACTAGAAATTAAAACCAATGCATTTTAAGTCTCGGAACCACTTCATCTGTTAGTAAAAAAGTAACTAAAATTGCAAATTAAAATTTAATTCTTAAAAAGTTTTTTTAAGAATTAAATGAATTGGTTTTTTTTTTTTAGAAAACGAAGCAAGATAGAAAAAAATATTAAAAACCAAAAAACTAGTACTTTTAGTTGCTTAATCTAAAACAATATGAAAATGGCAAAAAACGTCAGTGGCGTACATTTTTTTCACAATTATTTTCGATAAGTTGGTCCCTAAGACACCACTGCACTTAATAATTTTAATTTAATTAGGCCTAAATTAGGCCCTTATAATAGAAACAACACTGACAAATTTCAAAAGTTTCGGCTACAGGGTATTTAAAATACAAAAATCTATTTTTTTTTATTTAACTCTTTGTATCTTAAGACACTATGCATTTTCGGAGCCATATTTATAGAAACTTTTTAAAATCTTTTTCAATGAGGAATGGCCTCCTGAAATTTGGCCGTGCATTTTTTGAACACCCTGTATATTGATGTGTCATGTCATATGACAAAACTTTATAAACTGTAATAAAAAGTTTTTAGACATTTCTTTAATTTTAAATCAAAATTCTAACAATTTTTATTTTAATGACTACTTTATTTTTCATTTAGGTTTATCTTGATAACCGCGACAGACGTTGATTTTTTTGGGTCTTTTGGTTTTTTTTTGTTTTAGACGATTTGTTAGTTTAGTCGCTATACCCTGGGACCAGGACTGAAGCGGCCCCATTTTTTAAAAACTTTTATGGCTAGTACAAATCGAGAATTTTTTTAAGACTCTATTTAGTTCAACTAAATATCGGTTCCTGGTGGAGCTTTGTCATTTAGGATATGTTAAAATCAAATTGAACAACAATATTACAAAAATAGGTTGAACTAAACTCAAATTATGTAAGCATCGTAAAATTAGTCCTAAGAATTAAGAGCACATGACCAGCTCAAACTAAATTTAACTAAACATTAGTTGATGGCGTTGTTTTTTTATCTAACATGTATTATTATATTAAATTGGGTTAAAATATACGGGGTTATTCATGAGGAAATGTCAATACTTCAGGTACGTACTCAGGGTCCAAAAATAAGCATAAAAGTCTATACACATATGGGCCCGCAAGGCCTTCGTTTCCGATATACAGGGTGTTAAAATTTTTATTTATATTTTTAATTTTTTTATGTTTTGCTGAACATAATTTAAGAACAATAATTTTATTAAAAATTAAAATACATATCGTTTAATTATACATTTTGTTTATTTTTTTTAAATTTTGCTATAATAAAATCAGATGCGTGTCATGCGTGGTATTTTTTTTTAAATCTAAATATCTCGAAAACGGTTGCGCATATCGACTTTTAACAAGTATACCTTTTTGACGTAAAAATGACAAACCAGTTATTTAATTTACTTAAAAAATGTAATACAGTGCCGTACCAAAAAGTTGTGATTGTTCAAAACAGTAGGCGTGTAGGTGGCTCCCCTACAAGTAGAGCTACTAAGATTAGATTCGAATCGTCATACCAAAAAACCCCCGGATACCAAATTTTACTCTCATATTTACATTATCATAGATTTTATTTAAAAAATAGAAAAATTAAATAAAAACTTTAACACCCTGTATTTCGAAAACGAAGGCCTTGCGGACATATATTTGTATAAACTTTTAGGTTTATTTTTTGGCCCTGACTAATAACCTGAAGTATTAAAATTTCCTCATGAATCACCGTGTATAAATATGATCCAGTGAAATAAATTTAGGTTAGCATTGTAAAAATAGCCCTAAAGTTTAAGAGCTTATGGCTAGATCAAACTTAGAATGTAATGATATTAAATAGTAGAGGGTCACAGAAATATATTCTAGATGGGTTCATGAATAAAAATGAAACTAGAGTGGCGTTAGAGTAGAGTTTGGATCACATATCCACAGAACTTTAGGTGCATGGACTAACCGAACGCTAACTGGAGTTTGGAAACCCAACCTCAATTGTTTATTAATTTGATGTTTGCTGTTTATTTTAAGTAATGTATTTGTGTTTTGTTTAAAATTTGATCAATAAGAATATATCTGTGCCTATACTAGGTTTTAATAAAGAAGTTATTGCTGGCTAAAAATAATTGGCCGAGGGTAACACAAACCCATAAATTAGACTTAAGTACCTCTCATAAAACAGAAACATGAAATATAAATGAACATTAACTAACAACCAGTTAGTAAAATGTTTAACAAAAACCTAAACCTAAGATGCATGCTCACTCTAAAAATCCCTTCTCGGGAGGTAGAACTTTAAGAGTGAACTCTTTAAGCTCTACTATGCTATACCCGAACGAATTTTTAAGTGCGCTAGTTACTTCAAATTTATTACACGACCGGCTTTAGGAACATATAGAGTAAAAAGAGTGAATGGAGTGTATACACCGAACCCAGCATCTGTGTGTGAAAATGAGAAAGCTATATTTTCGGTTGAAAGTTCGTGTAAACTTTTTTTTTTCATTTTGCCATTAGGCTCCTCATTCGAACAGGTTTAACCCAAACTTACAATTAGTTCAACTGCACTTTGACTAATGATGGCATTTACTTATTTAAGATTCATTAATTCTGACCTTATCTAAGCTGTAACGGAATAGTACATGTGAAAGCTGTACTACCAAATTGTTCAGTTAAATTGATGTTAATCTTTTCCGGTAATTTTTCTTTTATATTAGCCACTTTTTATCTTCGATGAGTTCCATGTTCCCGTAATTATTAACTACACATCTAGCCTATCATTTAACAAAATTTATTTGATTGTAAGCTGATGATGTAAACATTTTAAACAAGGATCCCTGGTAAAAGCATTTTTTGATTAACTACAATCAAGCAAATAAACTTAAATTAAACCTACTGATAAGCAGGAATCATAAAAAATAGTTTAAAATTTATTGCATATCGAAACACTATGAAAAAAACAACATTGTTGGGTTTTTAATACTTATTGTTTAGGTATATTTTATTATGTAACTGGCAATTTACAAACTTCACGTTTCGTTGCTGTTGCCGTTACGGTGCTGTTGGTATGCTGTTGCGGCTAATGTTCTAAAAGTGTTTAATATACAAACTTGATAATGTCAATATTAATACTCTCACTAGTCATTCAGTTCTTTTTGGTTTTGTTGATGTTTATATACTCTTCGGTTTTTGTTTATCAAAAATAATTTAAACATCTGACAATGAGGCCTAAAAACAAAGCCAGATTTAGGACTGTGGAGGCCCTTGGGCAGATTCTTGTGAGAGTCCTACATCTTACTATTCAAAAAAAAAGTGGAAAAATTCGCTCTACATTTGTTAAAATGTATTTTTAAAATAACACCAATTACAAATTAATGTGCCGTTCTTACGGCACAGAATAAAATATGGAAAAAAGAAGATCATTATAAGTTTAATAAAATGGAGTTAGATATTATTATATTAGACATCTAATCCCTTTAAAATATCGCTCCTCAATACTTATAATAGATGATTTAAACGCTCTGGACCCATCGTAGACCAAAGTTGATTTTTTATTAACTTAAGCTCTCTCCACTTCAACTTATTAGCATTAGAACTAAATATAAACGAAGTGTCGCCTCAACATTTTAAAACGCATCATCCTTTTCTTTCAAAATCCTGTACACTTGATATTTTCTGCTTATATCTGATAAGCCGATTTCTTCTTTAAATATTTTGAAAAATTCAACAAATTGTAAATGTTGATACCTAGGTTCTCATCCAAAATATTGCGGTAGATTCTAATTACCACTTAGTAAGTGAGTTTCCATTTTATTGGGAGTTAAATTCACATGATGTACAAATTCATATTTAAAATAAATGAATTCATAAGCGAAAATCCTCTGACTTAAAGAAGAAATAAGATGATCTATCATGGGAGTAAAATTTTGAGTTCTAAGTTTCCATTGTAGTGTCATTTCGGCCTCCGAAGCCTTTCCGTAATCCCGTGGTGTAAGTCTCATATTTCGTTGTCGTTTCCCATTAGTAGAATAGTCCTTGGTTCCTCTTAACTGCATGCGCCTTGTCTTATATATTTCGAAGTTATCACACCTTGACTTAATAAATTCTTTAAGTGATCTAAGTGCTGTCACTTCTAAATTAGCGTAAATATTTGGATCTAAAGAATATTACTTGTGCTGTTTGTTCTCTCTAATATTTCGTTCCAAAATATTGCAAGTATTCCCGTTTCCAGTAAAGACATTCGGTTATACGAACTATTTGCATCGCTGGGAATTTTTATTTGTTGCTCGTCGTCTTCTGAAATTGTAGATAAATTTTTTTCAATTTGATTGTAAAATTTCAATAGTGCTTTAGAGGCATCATTTCTAGATGACCATCGGCTAGTATTTATTCCTTTAGGAACAATAATATTTTTTCTACTGTTGTCATTATTCAAAGACGCAGATTTTAAACATTCTGTTAACAAATTGTATATGTTTGTAGAGAAAGTAAAAAACATATAAAAGTATTCTAAGAAATAAAAAAATGCTATCGCATCAAAAGTCCACAATGCCAACGTATTATGTTCTACAATTTCAGTCTCAACAGCATTGTATTTTGGCACTCATATAATATAATACGTTTAATTTATAATGTAATTCTATATTTAAATATAAAAATGTATTTGCATAAAATAAAAATAGTTTTCTAAATGAGCGGATTATTTTTTTACATTGTGGTGGCCTTTAGACTCTTTAATGTATCTTACTGCTGCCGAAATTCGTATCAGCAACGCATAATCAACATGTGACTCAAAGATGCAGTCTTATTGGCTTTCTCATAGCCCACAATCAATGTCAAAAAAGATATAACTTGGCAAAGTTGAAACCACATGAAAGAGCAACTGAATTGCGAACTGCACCAGAAGGGTCGTTTATGTATGGTTACATCAAATGCAATAAATTTAACTTGTCAACAGAAACGGAAACGTGAAGTGTATAAATTAACCTTAATTTTCCTTAATTCAAATTTAAAATTAAATATAAATTAAAAATGGTTTCTTACCATGTCTGTAGCTAACCTAGGCAAATACTTTTCTTTTTGTTCTTTCGTTCCGTACCTAATAAACACAGAGTTTACCAATGTATTGTGAATATCTACAAGAGCGGCAACTGAAGGGTCTACTTTTGACAGCTCTTCTATTATCAGCATAGCTGTCAAAAAGTTGCAGTCCGATCCGTTGTATTCGGAAGGAGTGTGAATACCCATGAGCTGAAATAAAAGCAAGCTATAGAAGTAGTAATAATAATTAAGCATTTTTTAATAAAAACATATAATTATATAGTTTCATAAAGCATCACATACTGTAATTATGAAGTCTACAAAATTTTATGACAAACTACTGACGTGGAAATAGGACATTTAAGCAAACATGGTTATATGTATCTAAAATGACTTCGTTTAGCTGATAAAAAGCATCAAAACTTTAACAAAAAAATATTTTTTTTTCTAAATTTCTTTAAAAAACTGATAATAAAGTTATTTACAAAATGACATTTTTTACTGCTATATCGATCAGCTATAAAAATGTGATTAGTAAAACCTGATTTTCTATATGATAGATGATATGATCCTATTAATACAAGTTTAAAAAATACAAGGTACATATACTCAACTCAGTATATGAAACATTTTTTTATAAAATAAAAACTAAAAAAGGCGAAATAATGTTTGTATAGGAAGAAAGTCAGAAGAAGGATAAAAAAATATGTGCAAAAAAAGAAAAATAGGTAATATAAGAAATTGAAAATAATGCAGAAAATTAGTCAAATAATATAAGAAGACATGGTATCGCAATCACTCACCCCATTTTCAAATAGAAGCTTCATCACCGAATCTGTGAATTTTTTTTCGTTTTCCATTTGTTTGACTTGTGGAGCAATTTGTTCTTTAGCCAATCTGGAAACTAAAAGAAAAATAGATTTAATCGGAATCGGAATATTTTAAAACCGAGCATATTAAATATATATATATATATATATATATATATATATATATATATATATATATATATATATATATATATATATATATATATATATATATATATATATATATATATATTAAAATAAATACGGAATTTTACAGGATAAAAGGATAGATTGCTATTTATAATTATCTTTTAGGATGATAAAAAATGTACTGATTTTTAAAATTAATTAAAATAATGTAAAAATACATTTAAAATAATTTAAGCTTACAAAAGCACTTTTAAAACACTTTTTTTGTACAATCCAGTTGAAAATTTAGTTTAAAAAAAATCGTTTCGCTTTTGTTAAACCATCGTCAATTTTTTTAGGCGCAAAATTAGATGTTTTTTATGATTATAAAAAGCACTTAATTTTACCTCATCAATGAAGCATCAGACATTTGTAGCAAAGTCATAATGAGGCTAAAAATAACAAAAATTAAATTTTAAAGTAAATTTGGCAACAGCTCATTGCTTGTGTACACTTAAATTTTAAATAGTTGCACACCCCCTTCGACAGTATTTTTTAATAACAATAAACCTTTGTCTATACGAGTGAATAACTGTTAAATACTCAAAGGGTAATGTTTTTAATCCAGTAGACCTGTTATGTTACTATTTTAAAATACACTGTGGCTAGTCAACCGTTAACGGCTGACTATATTCGACCGGTAAATTAAGTATGACGTCATATGTTAAGTCACAAACGACGCGTTTCCCGGCTGAATAAATTTAGCCGTGAAAAAAAAGAGGTTATGTTTTTTGTTTAGTTGTTGTTTAGCGGTGTTATTTGCTGCCGTGAATTATTGTGAATATATATTATTGTTTTCTGTGCAAGAATTAGAAAAAGCAGATAGGTAATCGATACAATAACAAACATTATTTTCACAAAATATTTAGCTAAGTTTGTAATTTTTATAGTCATGGCTGATATTGGAAGTAATATTGAGATAGGATCTCAATTTGAAAGTTATAATGAAGTTCAAAAGGCCATTGATGAGTATTCGAGAAGGAATTACATAATACTGTGGAAAAGGGATGCCAGGACAATTCAGTCGAGTAAAGTTAAGCGCTTTTTAAGTGATAAACTTATTTACTACGAATTAAAATATGCTTGTGTTCATGGAGGTAGAGGTTTTGTTTCGTGCAGCAAGGGCTTACGTGAATCGTCGTAAGTATACCATAGATTTTTTTAAAATAATTTTAATGGAACCCGTTAATAAATAATTGTCAATGTTATAGCACTTATAGAAAGGAATGCCCATTTTTTATCAGACTTAGGGCTTCGAAAGATGGAAAAAGTTTAGAAATTATAGCTATGAACAATGAACACAATCATACTATTTCAAAGGTAAATAAATAGGAATAAACTGATGTATAGCAATACCTATATTATTTCTAAACCTTTATTTAAAATAATAATATAATAACAATAGCAAAATTATAGAAATATTATGCGCACTACCCAATTCAACGACAAATGCCTGAAGACCTAAAAAACATTACCAAAGGACTATTAGTTCTAAAGGCAAATAAAATGATAGAAAAAACTGGAAAAGTAATTTTACTAAAAGATCTCTCCAACTTGGCATCAATGAAGAATCTGAAGAAGGATAATTTAGCTCACTGCATTAAACTAATACAGGATAGATATGGTAAGTACAGGGTATGTCCCTTATAATTAGTGCGGCTTTTTTCTACCATTTCTCTTAAAGATAGAAAAAAACTTTCTAATTAAAAGTTGTAGAACTTTTTACGGTCTATAAAGATGTGCAAGAAAAATAAATTTATCATTGCAAGACCAAAAAATGACCTCACTTCCCTTTTTTTAAATGGCTGTATATTATTGGCTATAAAGAAAGCCCCTCTCTACCTGATTTCAAAAATATAAGCAAAGTTGACATTTAGATTAACCGTTTTCGAGATATTTCGTGTTAAATATTACCTTAAGGTCATAATAACTGCTATTTATTTATTTGGTGACCAAAGATACTCGTATCCTTTAGGTGATATTTATACAAAACATATCTATCTTTAACACGAAATATTTCAAAAACGGCTTATCTAAATGTTAACTTTGTTTATATGTTTAAAATCAGGAAGAAAAGAGCTTTCTTTATAGCCAATAATATACAGGGTGTTCCATTTAAAAAAATGGAGGTTAGGTCATTTTTTTGGTCTTGTGATGTTAATTTTAGTTCTCTCGAAGCACACCTCTATAGTCCATCGAAAGTTTTACAATTTTTATTTAGAAAGTTTTTTTTATCTTCAACAGAAATGGCAGAAAAAAGCCGCACTAATTATAAGGAACAGACCCTGTGCATACGTAATGTACCTGCATATTTTATAATATTTAGTCTGATATTTAGCTGATTTAATTTAGTAAAACGAGGTTCTGACATTACTCCGTTCTTCTAGATTGTGAAGTTTCCGTTCTGAAAGATAATGATTCAAACTTCCAAGCAATGTTTGCCCAAACTCTTACATGAAAAATATTTTTGAATATTTTCCAGAATTCATAGCAATTGATGCTACATATAAACTGTTAAATATAGGGATTCCACTTTATTTACTACTAGTAGAAGATGGCCAGTGTCAAAGTCAAATAGTGGGCATGTGTTTGATGGTGTCGGAAACTAAAGAAAATATCAGTTGGTTTTTAAGTACTTTTAAAAAACTCAATAGGAAAGCCACGGAAACGAAATGTATAATTACCGATAAAGATATGACAGAACGAGATGTAATTATGGCATTGTTTCCTGAAGTTTCAATAATTTTATGTATTTTTCATACAATGAGAAGTTTCCGTCGTGAAATAAGGTGTGAAAAAATGGGCATCACCGAAAATCAAAAAAACTTATGCTTAGAGTATTTTCAAAATTTGATTTATGCCAAGTCTGAAGATGATTTCACGAAAATCCTGGATAACTTTAAGGAAGTTGCACCAAAGGCGGTACTAAGCTATTATTGGAAAAATTGGCATAATATTAAAAATCAGTGGGCAATGCATACAGAATTCTGCAAAAATAATTTCCTTAATAATACCAATAACAGATTGGAATCAATTAATGGCAAAATTAAAGATGTTATTTCAAGAAATAGCAGCCTTGAAGACTTTTTTTAGGATTCTTTAAAGTAGCATCTAGCATGAATTCAGAACGCGACCATAAGTTCATATACAGTGAACTTAAACAGACTGTCAATAAATATGAAGCAGGAAGTGTTGAGGATCGCTATTTAAAACTATTAACCAAAGAACCTGGAAAGCAATTAATTAAACAGCTAAGATTTTCTGAAAAAGTAAAAGATATACAAAGGGATCCAACAGTACAGAATTATTCCTTTTTAATAAAATCTTCAGAAGGAACCATTAAAACAGACACTTATAAATGCTCCTGTTCATATTTTATGTCTATGCTTTTGCCATGTAGGCATGTATTTGCTGTAAGAAAGCTATTAAATGAACCACTATTTGATCCACTGCTACCAGATAAAAGATGGACCGTAAATTACAACAAATCGGTGCTATTTCCAACATCAACACATAAAGAAAATAACACTGGCATCATTTCTCCAAACGTTGCGATCGCTGTAGCAAAACCGAAAAATACTAATTTATATGGCCAGAAACGACGAGATATTTTAACAATAACCAACAATCTTGCAGATCTAGCAGCTCAGCGTCAAATATGTTATATGAAAGGCGAAGACAATTATTACTACGGCTAAAGGAATATTGGCAAGATGATATAGATGTAAAAATTCTACCTGTCAGTGCTATGGGTGATAATTTAGACAATGTATGTTATTTTACGAACTATTATTTTACGGTTTCAAAAACTTTTTTTGTTTTAGGAAAGTGAATTTATATCAGTTGATACATCTGAGAATACAGTTAACAATAACTATGATTTGGAAGAGGAACATGATATAGAACGAGCAAATATAGAAACTAGTGTTTGGGTTCCAGCAGAAAATGTGGTTATAGAAGAATGTTACTAGAAAACAATCAAAATCCCGATAATTTAGATAATTCTTCTTCAAATAAGATTGTAATACTAGAGGATATTTTATTGCCAAATATTTTAGAGCAAAACTCAAATGATCAAAATACAGAAGACTTGGTAAGCCAAACGGGTTTAATATATGAAAAAAATTATATAAATCTTTTTATTTTTTAAGAGTTACAGAAAATTAAAATGCCGAAAAAATTAAAAAGAGTAGAGTAAAGGTGAAGCTCTCACAGTGATCGGTTTACCTAAAAGAAGAAGGATTAATAAAAAACCTATTCCATTTGTCAAACTTAGCGTTAAGGAAAAACAACATTTTATTTTAAAATTGCTAAGTAATAATATTGATGAATATACGTCCTTAAATAACAATGTTAAAAAAGTTACCACAGCTGACCTTCAATTAATGGAGTTTGACAGTAGACTATATGATAAAAATATAAATTTACAACTAGTCAAGTAAGTTAATTTATAAAAAAATAATATGATTAATTTGATATAATTAGCTGTGTGTCTATTTTAGAGATAAATTTACTGATGAAGCCTTCCAGGAGATTTTTCAAACGATCTCTTTAAAAAGAGAAACAATTAAATTTTCATGTTCTTGTTGCGGCAGTGAAGTAGACATATACGCAGAGCAGCCTGATTTCAAGATATGCACTAGTTGCCTCGAAAGATACCACAACAAATGTATCGGAAAAAAAATAAGAAAGATTGGTGTTGTCCAACATGTTTTTCCAACCTTTAATTTTGTTTAAATAAACTGTGATTGTAACATTTTACATTTAAACACTATAATACTTTTTTCCTCTCCTTTTCCCGGTCAAATATTATTTAGCCGTGATACACGTTACTTTGGTATAACCTCACTTTTTTTCCGGCCGACTCTTATTCAGCCGGTAAACTTATCACTCTTTAGATATGACGTCACAAATGACGTAATCCATTAAATTAACGGTCGAATATATTCAGCCGTTAACGGCCGACTAGCCACAGCGTTTAAAATAATTGCACGCATTGCTTCATCAAAAATATCCACTATATAAGGAACACGAAAGCCCTAAAATCATCAGCTTGTAGAATTTAATAACTATTTTTTCGAGTTCAATATTTAGTGGATATTTTTGATCCAACATTGCGGGTCGAGCGAAGCAAGATCCGCATACCTTATAACAATTTCATAAAGAAAACTATTACAACTTGGCAAAAGGTCAACATTTTTAGATTTTCGAGTTGAATTCGGACTTAAACGTTTTACCAACTTTTTATTGAAAATTAAGGTTATTTTCCGTACTTTTTTAGTGATTTTTTTAAATATTAAAATAGTAAGAGTTTTTTTAAATATGTTTTCGTGCAAATGACAGAATTTAAAGGAATTTGTCGTAAAATGTAATTAAAAAATTTAATTATTATTCTTTTGAAATACTATAAGAGACGGCCAAACAAACAACTTCTGATTCATGTTTAACAATCGGAAAGTAGGGAGTATGCAAAAAATAGCGAAAAAATCGTATTTTCCAGTTATCCGAATAATTACTAATATTGTTTATTTGCCTTTTAAAACTCTGAATACCGTACGCGAAAAATCTTTTGTTAAAGTTGCACATATCTCTGCAGCATCCAAAGTGCTTAGTTCAGGATTTCGTTCCCGAATCCCATGGTAAACATTTTTAACCATTATTCGTTCTTTTAACGTTAACTGATTTTTTTTGTAGGCGAATTACTAGTCGAAGGTTGGTTAATATTCTGAATTAAAAGCACTTAACAACACTTAATCTTTATAAACAATTATATACACTAAATAAGATTAACTATAATAAAATTGGGACAAAACAATATCTATATACTACAAAAACTAAAAATTTACAATATTTAGAAAATACCCTGTATAGCAATTAAAATTTAATCTTACAAAATCTGTCCATAATCAATAATAACTAAATAAAATCATCGAACAGCACGAAAACCCTGTCGATACGCTTATTTTCAAATCTGTTCAAGTTGTAAACTAAGGGATGTGTGTTGCCACATGTATTGTCTTCTCGATAACAATGATTTCAATACATATTGGCGTGCTATTTTAAATGCGATCGCTGGCTAGTAACTTATTCTCGGAAATTATGACAACGTGGCAATGAAACTTTTGGCCGGTTCACTATTATTTGAGCGGAAAAGTATATCATAGGCTTAAAAATCATTTACTAGTGTTAGATTTTTATTCAGCCGCTTTGTCGGTTGGGTGGCCTGTATTAAATGAGTCACTGACAGAAATTTTGGACTTTAGGTATAGTTGACTTTATAAGAAAACTTATGTTTATATACACACGTCAAAATGGTCTAGGGGACAAAGGTAAAACTCTCTCTTAAAAATATTTGTAAACAATAATTTTTAGACCTAAGATTGGTATGTAAGGATTCATAGCCTAATATTTTGGTTTAATTTTTTGTCCTAGTTGTTGTTGCTTTTGCCTTTACTGGTCGATATGATAATATTCCCAACAGCATGTTTTTTCTCATTTGTTCATAGAATAAAAATTTATTTGCACCAGTCTGTTCAGCGTTTGATGAGTTGTGATAAATAATGCAAAGACATCATCTTGACCGTGAAACTCAATTGAGAGCATTAGGGATAATAGAGGGGGGTCGGAATATAAGGGACCCCAAGTAACACAAGATGGTCCTTTATATCGTTTTCTTCTTTATAAAAGTTTTATAAGGGCGTCCAAAGACCTATAATATATTTATAAAAGTGTTATTTTACACTAAATAGTTTTTTAAGCAATATGGCTTTTTAATATAGTTGTAAAAACTTTCTTAAAGCTAATTAATATATCTTTTATATACTTGCTTTAACAAGACTTTATAAAAGCTGTTAGAGAGTTTTCAGCGTTTTATCTGCATAATTGCTTTATAAGCTACCATATAAAGCACAAATAAAACCTCAATTGTGCCATTAATTTAAACCTTTTTATAAAACCCTTATGGGGTAATTTGCGTATGTTTATCCCAATGCTTTATAATTAACGCCATTATAAAGGTATTTTTTAAATGCTTTGTTGATGTGTGTTTCATACTCATAACTTTCTAAGCAAACATGCTTTATTACTGGAATATTGTAGTTATTTAAAAGGTTTTTTTAAGTAGTCAGCAACGAAATAAAATTTCTATAAAGCAGGCATACCCAGAGGTAAGTCATTCGGCTATTTTGTCGTGTGTTTTCTAAGCTAAGCTAAACTTATTGAAATTGACAATGACGAGAAACGGGAAAACTAGCTATTAGAATTAGAAAGTTAAATCTTAAACGGTGACGTTTAATAACGCAATAATGTGTTGTAGCACCCTTATAGACCAAGTATAACAAGCGATTTAGCGCCCTCGTACATATTCGAAGTTCTTGCCATTCTTATAAAGCTGTTAAAAAGCAAACCCATAAAAATAGCTTTTTAAAGGCCTTTTATTTGAATATTTCGCAACCATTGCCATTCTGACCAGTTTGCACGTCGCCATTTAATTTTTCTCAGGATGTTAGGGCCGCCATTGTTGCATAAAGCAATTAAATTGCGTATTATTCCTTTCATCTCTAACTAGTTTGTGTTTTAATAATTTTTTCGGGATTAAAGTATGGAAATTTAACATCTAGTAACATTTTAAAGGTTAAAAATAAAAACGACATAAACAATAAATGTTTGATATAATTTTTTTCAATCCAATTTTTAATTATTTTCAAGGCGCTTTGATAAATATAGAGCTAAAACTATATATTTTATCAGAAAAAAATCCATCGCAAGTGAATTTCACATTCTGCATATGCGAAACTTTCCTAAAATGAGTTATTTATTTTAGGTGTAATATATATGTATATCGTAGATCAGTCTGCTTTTATTTCCAGTCGTGTTCAATAATATAAAAAAGAATCGGCAAGGGCGACAACCATAAAATACCTTTTAAAAAACAATTTTTTTCCAAGTTTACTTATGCAACTGAAATAAAGTATTTATTCAGCAAATTGCTGTCAACTTGCTACCGGCTAGTGAAAAATGCGCATGTCTGACAAGCTGTTTAATCGAATATGTAGCTCTCTAGTGACATTGCTAGAGTATCTATAAAGTACTCATATATCCGTTTTATTGCTGATGAATTTTGTACCATAATAAACCTTATTTATAATGGCAAATTATAACGCTTTAATAAATTAGCTGTATAAAGTGCGCCTATTTTGGGTATATAAACACTATGTTAGGTTTGAGAGAACGTTGTATAGAACAAATAATAAAACATTGGGCTGGATAATTTAGTGATGTAGCGGTTCTCTCAGCTTTTAAAAAGCAAGTTGTGTTACTTGGGACGTAGCTGACGCAGTAAACTCAACCAGAAGTACCATTGGTCGTTTGTGGCAACGTTATAGGGAAATTGGTGAAGTGTGAGAGAGACATCTTGGTCCTAGAAGGGCAACTCAGCCTGTACATGACAGATTTATACGGATTCAAGCACTTCGGAATCCATTTCTAACAGCTACTCAATTAAGAAGTGAGCTGCAAAATGTACAGCAAGTAAATTTTAGTAGCGGAATAAGACATTTTCTGGATCAGCACAATATTACTCTATTGCCGTGGCCTGCCCAATCCCCTGACTTGAATGCAATAGATCACGTATGGAATATGTTGAAAAGACGTGTTATGAATCGTGCAACGGGTGCAACGGTATTTCAAACAAGAGCGGAGCTGAAAAATTGTTTAATTCAGGAGTGGGAGCAAACTGACCAAAACCAGATTGACCATTTAATCAGGAGTATGCCTTGGCGATGCCGAGCTGTGGTGAACAATAGAGGTGGTCATACACTGAATTAGATTTTATGTCTTAACTCTTTATTTCTTAGTATCAAATAAATAATTTTATTTTCTTTTTGGACGCCCTGAAAAAATAGATTCTTGTAATTGAATGTTTTATTTTTGGTACAAAACAAAGATATTTTGTGGACATTTTCGTTTTATTTTACAATTTTACTCTATTACATAAACAGCTCATAGAAAACAAAATTTTAACTTTGTCCCCTAGACCATTTTGATGTGTGTATGTTTAAACAATATAGTTGGTATTAATCTTCACATGCGGGTGCGTTATTTTTTACTTTTACCTTAAGTATAAATAAGTGATGCGCTGTTGCCAGACTTACCTTTTATTATAATATTAAGGGATTTTTCACGTTACTATGATTTTGTTACATGTATGTAATGCACTATTAGAACATGAAATTTACTTCTTTTTAATCCTAAACAAACCACTGTGGTGTCCATAAAAAACCCTTAATAATGGTTTAATAAAATTGAAAAGTTTTCTTACAAACTGACCTCGCAGTAAAAAAAAAACAGATTTTAAAAATACAATATTTTGTTTTTTTTTTTTTAATATCACGATTTCTGAGATCCCAATATATTTTTATATACATGTATTTATTTTTTTAAGAAATCTATAGAATAATACGAAATAGGTACATAGAATTTATATATTTACCTGTTTCTTGCATAGCCTTTTCATCTTCAGACAATATTGTCAATGGCAACGGACCGGCGGCTGCTTCGTGATTATTTTTTGCCGAAAGAAACACATTTCTGACACCGATTTTCTTTGCGTTTCTTAAAACCTGTAGAAATAAACATATTTTTTTAATATTATGCAGGTTTTATGGTCTTTTAAGTAGTGATCATTAATAGGTGTAATTTTGTTAATGAATATTTATTATTGCGTTACAATGGAAATCATTTATTATCTAAAAATTATTTTTAAGTAGGTCTGAAATAATCGCGTGCATTCCTACGTATGCCTACGCGTCCTTGAAAAAATCAGCATCATATTATATGAGAATTTTTTTAATTGATAAATTTAAATAAATATTTTTTAAAAATCTTATAGAATCGCTTGCTTAAGTAATACCTATTACCTGTGGGAAAAATTACATTATTTAGGAGAATTTCAAAAAAACTTAAAGATTCCCAAACTGTAATTCTTATATGTTTATTGGCAACATTCTAGGGGTATTAGATATTTTTATTATTTATAAAAATATGAAAATGACGTTTATTTGTAAAAGTCGAAAAATTACTTTTACAGATATTAAAATTTTTCAGGCCTAATTTGATATTTCCAAAAAACGAAATAACGAAATCTAGACCTGTGATAAAAGTACTATTAGAAAGTAAGCATTTTACTAACAGATGCGTCGTTATGGGCTAGAATGGCTAGATGAAGTAAATTTCTTAGAGTTCTTTTTTCCATTTGCAGAAAATAGTAAAAAAAGAACTTCATCGAAGGTAGCTTGGACTTTTTAAATAGACAGTTACAGTAAAAACAATTTTTCTTTTCGTTTCACAAAGTGAAAAAAAAAATGTTAATTTTGACAGATAACAAGTGTTATTTTAGCAAGCGATGAGTCTGCATAATTTTTTATTAGAGTAGAACAAACTAGTTCCAAACTCAAAGTTTATTTAAATTTATCACTAAAAGACATTATCATATTATGTATAAAATAAAAATAAAGTGGCAATTTTGGTTTGTTATGACACCTGTTAAAGTGACTAACCTTGTGCAAAAGAAAACAACAGAACGGCTTATAAAAAGAAGCGGATCTGCATAATAACAGACAGCCAGGCATCACTAGGAGCACTAGTAAACCCCAAGGTAACGTCCAAGCTGACATGAAAATGTAAAAAAAGAACTGGAAGTCCTAGAAGAACGCACCAGGGTAACGCTCCCGTGAGTACCAGGACATTCGGAAATAGAAGGCAACCGAGATCATCCACTCCATACTTTGGACCAGAACTTGCCCTTGGAGTGATCAAAACGACAGCACGAGGGCAAACTAGGAAATAGAAACATGGAAAAAGCTTCATAAAGGGTCCATCCAAAAGAACCAAGGAATAACTTCTCAGACAAGGTAGGAAAAGAATTTGCATAACATTAGGGCTGCTAACAGGGCACGATAAGCTGAGAGGACACCTACAAAGATATGCTCATATAATGGGGACCCAAGTGGCAGAATGCCTTTGCGCAGCTATTACGCTAGATGTCAGAAATGCTTTTAACAATGCTTCATGGCAAAATATAGGGACTGCTTAAGAAACAGAGGAATAGATGAAGGCCTCGTTAACATAATTAGGTCCTAACTCTCGGATAGGGAAATAATTTTGGAAGCAGAAGGCAAACCAATAATTAAGGAAATCAATAGTGGTGTTCCACAAGGCTCAGTTCTCGGTCCTACACTGTGGAATATTATGTACGATGACCTTCTGGAAATTGAACAACCTACGTAGGTTAAACTAATTGGATTTGCTGACGATGTGGTAATAGTTGTAACAGCAAAAACAGAGGAGTCATTGATGAACAAGGCAAACACGGCTTTGCTCAAGGTAGCAAACTGGTTAAAAAGCAGAAACCTACAACTTGCTCCTGAAAAAACGGAAGCTGTTCTTTTAACAACAAAAAGAGCACAAATAACTTTTAATGTACAAGGCACTATAATTCGACCAAGTAAAGCCACAAAGTATTTGGGGGTATGGCTGGACACGAAACTCTCATTTGCAGAGCACATTAATCAAACAATTATGAAAGCAGAAAGGATCATGACTGCCCTGATGAACTTGATGCCAAATATTGGTGGACCAAGAGCATCCAAAAACAGCAGGAATGGGAAAGTAAAGCTTACGTACGTTGGACGAACAGACTTATTCCAAATATCGAAGTATGGCTAAACAGACCGAGTGGAGAAATAGATTACTTTTCTATCTCAGGTGCTCTCGGGGCATGGTTGCTTCAGAAAGTACCTGTTTGATAGAAATAGAGCAGATTCGGACAGCTGTCTAAACTGCGGGAAAATGGATGACGTCGAGCATACACTCTTCGTCTGTCAGAGATGGGAAAATGAGAGACAGGAGTTTGTAAGAACAACAAATTTAAATTTTAACGCTGAAAATATAATGGAGATGTTAATATTGTCAGAGGAACCTGGGGCAAAGCTTATAAAGTGTTAAGAGGGATAATAGAAACAAAAGAACGGGAAGCCAGAATAAGATGAAAAAGAGCATAAAATAAGACAGCACTCGTACCGAAGTAATGCGAAAGCGGTTCCAGTACGGGTAGCCTATGTAGCTGGAAGTAGGGGAAGGGTTTAGTGGGTCGGCGCTGTCCGGACTCCCACACTACCACGTGCGCTAGAACACCAAGCACGGGGTGTGCATAGATATGATTTCTAATCCCTACTATAAAAAAGCAGAATGTGCGATGAGGGAGAAGAAACAGCCTACCACATCCTGTGCGAATGTGAAGCGTTGAACCACAAAAGACAGGCATTATTTGGGCGACCGAAAATGAGCCCACAGGAATATTTCAATCAACCAGTCTCGGGTTATACAGACTTGTAAAAGGAACAAGACTAGTGGGAGGATTGGTATAAAAGAAAATGGAAGATTGGACACAAAAAGCCCAGGAGGCTGCGCTGCCTCCGGTAGTAAATCTAGATAGTCCCAAGAAAAGAAAACAAATTACTAACATACTGATATTTAGTGAGGTTATCCCATATTACTTATCTGTCAACCAATAAGGTACCAGAATAATGGTAGGTCCTCATGTGCGGAAAAGCGGAACAGCACTGTCAAATTTCTTGAATTAAATTGCTTTATTTATTCAGCTGAATTTGTCAAAATTTAAATAGGCCAATCCAAATTTAAAATTTTTATAGTACCGTTCAGCTTTTCTGCACATGACCTACCATAAGGGGAGATTGCCAACAAAAAAAATGTCAATCGGCTAAAAAATGTTAAGCCAAAATCTGAGATGTACAGTAAGTTCAAAAACCATGACTATTGTATTGTTTTAATTAAATGTCCCAGGCTTTCAACATGCATCCATTCAGCCAGCACATTCTAAGGAAACATCTATAGTCTGGTTTTAAGCCAAAAGCAATCATCCAAACACTAATAAAGAGTTCTAAAAATCTTTTTAGGGGCACATCCAAACACTCCAAGATGGAAAACGACGAATTAGGTATAACCGGTTTCTGTCAGTCTTTTTTATCCTCATTTTTTGTACACTTTGACCACCGCATGACCATGTTACCACAAGTGTATTAGAAAAAGGGCGTTAGAAATCACCCTAAAAGGTCAAAAACATTTTCATGGTACCTTTGGATAACGCGGTTTTAGGGAGCGTATCCCAAAAAAATCTTTGTAGCTCTCAGCGTTTACTGGTCATGGGCCAAACAGAAGGTCAAATTAGTAGGGGGAGTAGAGCTCCTTAAGATAAAATAAGAACTTTGGCAGGTAACTGTCTCGAAAGTTGCCTCCTCTCCGATTTTGACCAAATTTGATATACAAGGGTTTTTTGGGGCGCTGATTACGAATCTGAAAAAATATATATTTTTTTTCGTTGTCGAGATATTCATCATCAAAGTTGAAAATCAAACTAACCTCATTTTCAATATATTCCCCCTTCTTTTTATACACAATTCTTGATTTTTACACTAAAGTGGCACACGATATTTTGTTAACACCTTTTAAAATCTTGTATCTTTATTTATTTTACACCTTTTTTCCATTAAATTGCAAACTTTTAAGTACAAAGGCAGCAGCCATATTTACTGATAAAATCCCTAGTGTATACCTGGTTGCGGCCACGTTGCGGCGTATGAAAGTGGAGGTTTGCAATTAAATGGAAAAAAGGTGTAAAATAAATATAAAAACAAGTTTTTAAAAGGTGTTTGTGAAATATTGTGTGTCAATTTAGTGTAAAAATTAAGAATTCTATGCAAAAAGAAGGAGGAATAGTGTAAATAAGGTTAGTTTAATTTTCAACTTTGATGATGAATATCTTGAAAACGAAACGTTGCCAAAAAATATTTTTTTCAGATTCGTAATCAGCGCCCCAAAAAACCCCCCCAAATTTGGTCAAAATCGGAGAGGAGGCAACTTTCGAGACAATTACCCTTTGGTAATTGTTTAGATGTCTGGCTCCATTTTTTTGGGATATAAAATCAACATGATTAAATTTTTTCTTATTTGTCAAATATTTTTATTCTGACAGTTCATCAAAAATAAAATAATAAAAAAAATAAAAAATGTCAGTTTTTCCATTATTTTTTTTAATTTAAAAATCCAAAAATTGATATTTTTAAAACATTTTTTTGACACTTCTTGTCTTAACACGTAGAATATGAAATCAATCACTAGAAATTGCTAAACTTAAATGGATGCATTCCATTGACAAAAAACTTGAAAAACACTTCAAAATAAAAATTAACACTGATTTTTTTAAAGATTCTTGAATCCGCTGTAAAATGAAACAAAATGAAAAAAAAAAACATGACAATATCTCTATTTTTCGATTTCTTATGATTAAAAATAGGTGGAGTCACTGTCTTAACAATTACCAAAACTTTTTATGAAAATTGATTTGTAAAGCTGTTTTACTAGAATAAGGCATGTTACAATTTTAATCTTTTTTTAGTTTGTAATATTCATATAAAGTATTTTTAAAATAACTATTCCAAATTTCGGTCTTATAATACACATTGCCGTGCATAAAAAGCCACTACTAACAACTTAAGTAAAGGTAAAAAAGAACCGAATTTCGTACTTTTAATCCCTTCTAATTATCATAATCAGTTGGTTTATTTTTTGATATTTTATCCTATTCGAAATGGTTTAAATTGAATGCCATGATTTCTTATCTCCTATAGTTATAACAAACAAGTACAGATTTTCTACTCATAGTCTCCTTTATTGCTGTAAACACTACTTAATCAAAAACCTTTGATGAGGGCTGAACAAAATTTAAATTGTAGTAATCGACTAGTTCACTCTTAATTAGTTAAAAAAATTGTAAATAAATATTTTTAAAACTATTTTAAGGTATGCGAAAAGTGTATAAAAGACTGCTACTAAAAAATATGCAGGGATATAAAGAGAACAACGTTACCTGTCTAGCGAGAGTGGCCATGATTTGAACTATACGAGTCCGCTACGAAAACTGAACAAACCAACTATTTCTGACCTGCACTGTGAAAGGATAGAAACGAAATATTTCTGACCTGAACAGCAGAGTCTAAAATCCCTTAATACATAATTACTTACTTATCTTTAAATTACGAAACTTGTCAAACGTGTTTTCAAGTTCAGTATCTGTTTTCTCATTTATCATTTTATTTATTATTTGCTGTAGATTTAAATACGTGTTTTGCGGATCCTGCAACAACAGAATCAAAAAAGTAGATATCTCGGTTAATGGGATATGCCGTAAATCGTCTTTGTCCTTTGAAAATCGGGGGTCAAAAATAACAAATTGTACCCACAATATTTTATGTACAATGTTTATTCTATCATAAAATTGGCGAATGACGTCATTAAATTATAATATATATGTTTTAGTAGAGCGTATTCTTGGTAACTTACGTAAATTTTTAAGAAAAATATTACTTTTATATATAGGGTGTAAAAAATATGATGCTTACGAATTTAATAGGCGATAGTGGAGCTCAAAACAAGTCAAAAAGTTTATATGACATGTGTCAAAACATGACAGATTTTTGTCTAAACGATATTACAGTTACAAACTTTGGAAACAATTATTTCTAGAAAGCTTAACAATTGGAAACTTTCGTCCTAATCGCTTATCAGTAGATTTATTTGCTAATAAAATAAACTGAGTTTAAAGTGTTTCAATCTAAAAATAAAAATAATAATATTTTTCCCCCATTTAAAAATTAAAAAAAAAACAATTGGCAACAGCGCTACCCAAAAGCCTCGTGTAGTCGTGCATTGTGCGTACTGGTGGCGATATGTTTGTCCGTTATTGTAGGTCAAAATGTTTTTAAACCGGGAAAATATGCCGATATGTGCGAGGAAAACCAAAATGCTTATCTAGCAGCTCAAATTTCCCGTGAAAGATTTTCACGTCGGGTACATCCATTTAGGGTAAGCATGGTGCAGGTGTACTAATGTGTGCAACCGACAAATCCTATTCTTCAAGAAAAATTAAAAAGTGCTATTTTTAAACATACTAATTTGTGTTCTTAAAATGGATATTTAGCTTAATTTTGTGGTAAGTACACCTTTATGTAATTAAAAAAAATGTAAATATATAAAACCCCGCAAAAACGTTTCACGTTCGACTCGATGTAAGGAAGCGGCGCGGTGTGCCAGATTTTTTAAACTTTGAAAAGTCATATTTTGAAAACAACTTTTGACAAATGTATTTTTGGCTTTTTTGACTTGTTTTGAGCTTCACTATCGCCCATTGAAATCTTAATCATCATACTTTTTTCACCCTGTATTAGTATATTGTTTATTCAAGGTTTCTTGGATCCTTTATGGGTACAAACTACATAAGTAATTCTAGTAAGTCTACTATTAATAATTTTATTTTATACTGTACTGTAAAACGCACTTTTGGATACTTACTTTAGTCCTTATACTTTTAGTCCGGAAAAAGAACCTTTTCAGTATTGAGTTCGGTAAAAAATTACCAAACTAGTCCGATAAAACTGGTACTAGCTACCCTTTAACCTCATTAGATTTTTGCACTATTGCACCAGGAATCAGTTTTTTATCATCTTTCTCCGTTTTGTGAATTTTACCAAAAATCATTGTCAAATTACACTAATTTTCAACTGACTTAACTTTTCATTTAGACAAAAATAACAGAACTGTTACGTTTCCTGGATATATCAAGCAATCTTTTCGTCAAATTTAAATTCTATGTGAGTACTGATAATGTTTCCATCAGTGAACAAAAACCTTAAAATCCGTCTTCAAAGCAAGCAATTAATTATTTTGTAGATATACGAAGCAGATTAAAGATAGGTACGTTATTATTTCAAAACATAAATTTCGACAGTATAGAGTATGAAACAAAATATTGTACACTATTCGTCCGAAAAACCTTGACAGTATTCGTTTCTAAATTCCAGACTCTGCTCCTTCGTCGCCTCGTCCGTAAACATCATTATAACGTAAGTATCTATTACAATAATACTAAGGTCTTATTTAAAAAATATTAAATCTAGTTTTAAATAATAAAACAACTCTCAACCTACTCCAGCATGCCATTTATGTCCCTTCCCCATCTTGTAAATGTTTATTTAGACTCAAGTGAGATCTTCCTATCAAGAACCTCTTCAGTTTAAACCTTATCATAGCAAAAACACAAAAACAATTATGTAAAATAAGAGCCAAGTTCCTATCCAAAAATCTCGGACTCTTTCAAGTACTGAGATCTAAGATTAAACCAACATATTTTTTGACTTGGCAAATTGTTTACTGATATATCTGTATAAATAATATTCTTTTTTATTACAAGCAGTTTTTTCACTTATATAGACAGGGCAAGGAATGCTGTAGAACAAAATTGCCTGGGCGTGCAGGGCAGCGGGAATAGGGGAATCGGCCCCGCGGAATTTGCGCAATGAATAGGTCAGGTCCGGACTTTCATAATTCTTTATTACTATCTATCAAGTTAGCATCATCAAATGTCAAATTCAAACTACTTATACATACACTGTTTTTGTATTTTTACCAAAAATCTTAGTAAAATAAATAAAAACACAATTTTTTAAAATAAATTTCAAACACACTATCATAGTTTCATGTACCAATTTCGTGATGAAAGGAGGGCAAGATAGTGTAAATGAGTTTAATCTAATTGTCGTATTTAAGGATTGATATCTGAAAAATAAAACGTCAAAAAGCTACTTTAGATTTGTAACCAGCGCCTCTGTATGCAAAAAATCATCGAAATCGGCAAGGGTCAAGAAAAATAAAAACTTGCCATAATTTGAACTGGTTATTTGTGTTTTAGGGTCATACAATATTTTATAAATTTATAATTTGTATAAAAGTAAGGTAAAATAAACCAATTTAACAAGAAGTATGGAATTTTTTACATAGGAAATTGAGAAACCAAAAATCTAATTTCTTTTAAAACAAATACAAAAAATGCAAAAGGAACTTTAACATAAAATTGTACCTTCTTTTATTCAATTAGAGTAGATGTATATATTAAAATTTGCCTGGTCTGCCTAGTAATTGATAATTTTGATCCTTTAAAAGAATATACTAAATTATTAATAGAAATAAGAGTACCTAAATGTAAACCTTATTTCTTTTTAATGATCCACAGAAATACACAGACATTGTGGTATCACTAAAATAAGAAGGTGTTTATCAATCCAAAAAACTTCTGCAACTACAAAATATAATCAGACAAAGCAAAACAATCAAAATTAACACAATAAAAATGACGAAACCACAACGAAACCTGAAATTCGCTTGGAAGGAGGGTTGATGAGACGACTACGGTTGATGGTTCAGCGCGGATATAGTTTCAAACGCGCCGCGCCGTTGCACCAAAAAACGGTACTTCGGCTCTCATAAAAGTATAATGTGTTGCCTAACTACACACTGATTTTTCAGTTTGTAAGTAGGCAACACATTAAAATATTTCGTGGAATTTTATTATTGCGCAGAATCGGCGGGGCTCACTCTGACAGTTATTTTCATAGTGGGCTGGACATTTTTTGATCGAATAGGCCATAGCATTGGGCTTTCATATCCCTTCAAACTTCCTTAAGACAGGGCCATACTTACCATGTGGGCGACTGCCAAAACGATTGCCAAAAAAATATTAAATCTAACTCAGGCATTAATTGGGTATCAATGATCTCAACCCTTAACGCGCGAGCCTAGCGAGCGCGCTTAATGGCCTCGATCATTAATCGCCCTGATTAATAGCCTTATTGGTTAAATAGCTGTTATATAATAATAGGTAGTTTCATTGACATAAGGAATCGATGGAATAAAGAGATCTTTTAATATTATTATTATTATTTGATATTACATCCTAATTAAATTGAATTATTACGAATATAACAAAAAATTGTTAACTTTTTACAAATCGCTTGTAAAGCACTACTTCATGTTGATCTTTTCTATTCTTATAATACCCTTTCAATTTAGGAAAAGGATTAACGGCAATACTACGAAGTTCAGGTATGTCACAAACAAAAGATGTAAACTACCTGAAATGGTTTAAGCTCCCGTCAAAAATAAGTACTTGTATCAGCCTAAAAATACTACCTACTATAAAAGACATACTAGTGATTTGCAAGGGTTTAGCTCCTCCTCCGTCCAAGTATATACTTGGACGGTGGCCCCTCAGTAGATTAAGACATGGAAAAAGCTTTATAAGGTGCCCATCCAAAAGAACAAAAAAAGAACTACTCAGACAAAGTAGGAAAAGACTTCGCATAACAGTAGGGTTGCTAACAGGGCACCTACACAAGATATGCTCATATAATAGTGACTCAAGTTGCAGAATGTGCGACGAGGGGGAAGAAACAGCCTACCATATACTGTATGAATGTGAAGCATTGTATCACAAAAGGCAGGCATTATTTGGGCAACCGAAAATGAGCCCAAAGAAAAATATCAACCAACCACTCTCGGGGTTATACAGACTTGTAGAGGGAACAAGACTTATGGGAGGATTGGTATAAAAGATAATGGGCGATTAGGCACAAAAATCCCAAGAGGCTGCGCTGCCTCCGGTAGTGAATAAAGACGGCTGCGGCTCCCAGGAAAAGAAGGGTTTAGCTGTCACCCTTTCCAGAATAATCTATAAGAAGATAGTTCTGTGTAAATCACAGGCCTCTGAAAAGAACTAGAATACTGACTCCCATTAGTACATATGTAATAAAAATGGTACACCCATGCATTGAGTCTTTTGTAGGTTTTTCCGGAAATAACCCCAAAATAACTAGACTTCTAGTGACAACACTACAAACTCATGTCATTTGTCAACTGTGATTGAGTCGATTTAGTTTTGTTAATAGCGATCTAAGCTGTTTTTATCTTTTAGCCGGTTTATATTTTTGCAAAATTAAAGGTTTTTGACTGTTTTGGGTGATATTTTGAGTGTTCGTACAGTATCGCCAAAATCGTAAAGAAAAAATCCCTTTGTGGGTTGCTACGCATGAGTTTACCATTTTTAATTTCTTGAAGGTAGGCTAGTCGGCATCGGACAGATGGTAAGCATCCCACGATCGAACTACACAGTTTAAAATAGATATAGTTTTAAATAAGACCGCGTTTACTGGTCATCGGACGGATAATACGCAGCCCTAATTAAACTATGTAGCTATTTAAAAATCCGATCCGTGCGATGCGTAGTGCGTTCAATGCTGATCAGTGACGCCTGTATTCTAGTTCTTTTTTGACATCTGTGGACTGCACTTAACACATAATATCACGCAAGACAGTCGACAGCTAATAATGTTTGCCAAAATGTAATCCGGCAACAAGATAAAAACACAATACATCGCCATTTACAAAACTAAATCGACTAAATTAACTCAATGACAGTTTACCAATGAAGTAAAAACATGTTGTTAAATTCATCAGATGGTTTGGCGCTAAATTACAGCTGTTTTTCGGATGAGACCGGGTGGGTACTCTTAACCGCTGATTTTAGAAACTTATTATTCCTCTATTTATATCCTCAATTTTTTCTAGGTGACAAAAAACTATCATATCCATCGTGGTTTAAAATCGATGGCTTTCATGAGCCTGCGAATAAAACAGCTGACTCGTCTGGATAGAACAACGATTAGTGTGCACGGTCCATTGATGAATAACACAACGCCCTAGTTATTTCCAAAAAATGAGACTGGTTGTGCATGTATGTACCATTTTATTACACAAGCGCTTATGGGGGGTCATTACTGGAGGTCTGTGGAGTTGGTCGAGATATTTTGCTATTTTTTTCCTTAATTTAAGATATGCCGATGATAAGGATAAAATGAGTTACATGCAACTTAGTATAATATCTGAAACAGCTAGTTCTTTCTTTTTATTATTTTTTTTTTCATGCATGCATATAAGTGGAAGAAGAGAAAAATATCATTGTTTTTTTTGAAAATGTTATTATTTTTTGTATAACTTGTTAAAGGAAGGGTCTTCCAATACTTGGCACTACCGCGTTGTTTAAAAAAGGTGCGAAAATGCAATATCTGAATGTTTTGTTACTTGAACATGATTGCAGCAATGGGAAAAGTGAGGTAAATATCTAAAAATCCGACACTTACGATTGTTAGTTCTTAGACAAGAAAAAATCAGTAAGTTTGTTTTAATTGTAGACCTACACTACACGTATGCAATATATCCCCAAAAAAAGGATTTAAAACTCGCGCTTTTAATAATTATAGACCTAAGAATATATATTCTCTCAATTGTTTGCAAGGTAATGGAAAACATCATTAATTTTACCAACAAAACCCACAGTAGATCTTTTATTTGTTTTACATAGCTGGAACAAATTCCTTGAGTCTCTTGGCGAATCCTAGATCGTTGCTTTTGGTATATCTTCAGCTTTTGACCAGATCTAGTATAATACGCTCCTAAAAAAATGTTCTTCCCACTGTCCTTTCATCTAAATTTTCTTCTCTCGCTCGTACGGTTTTTTTAAATCAACGAATATCAGTTATTGTAGATGGTCATCATTTTGCTAGCTTTCTCCAAATTAATTCTGGGGAACCCCCCGGGTTCAAAACCTTTACCAAATTGATTTCTTCTTTACATCAAAGACCTTTTTTTTATAATCAATATCACATATAGTTTTGCTCTAATATTCAGTTTTTTAAGCCATCAATATCTAAGGCTTATTTGTAAAATAAGCGCACAGTAATCCGTTTTAGGACCTTTAATTGGTCCTTAATGGGGGTATCAAAAATCTAGACCAGTTAACCGCTCAGTGGCGTAGATAATTTTAACTTATATAAATATATATGTTCAGAACCTATCAGCACGCAGAGCGAGTAAGTATTGCGCTTTTTCTCTCTGGCACGGCCGAGCGGTAAAACTGCTCCTAGCTAGGTGTAGATACTGGAAGATAATTCCGCTCCACTAAAGTGAAAATGTACTATTATTAATAGAGAGTAATGGATGGTGCTGTAACTCATGTGGTTTTTACGGAAGCTCAAGTGTTAAGTTACGCGCGATAAGATTTTTAACATCTCTGGTGGTAATAAGGATATACCTTATAGAGTAATTTACGAACTGATAACTCTGCGTGTAGTTTAAAATACCGCATAAAACCATCAATCGCACAATTCTATTGTTTATATTTTTAAGGTTTAAATTAATTCTCACTATTCCCAAAAAAAATTTTCTCAGGCGATAATGACCTTGCATTAGAAAAGGAATATGTATACGTGAAAATTCGATTGAGGATGTGAAAAAATGGAAATATGTGCCTAAAATATGTTTTTAAACGATCAAAAAAAAATTTAGCAGCCGCACTTTAGGGAATCATGACCCAGAGTATTAAATAAAAGTATTGCTGCTTCAATATCATTAGCATTTACAGTAACATTTTTTAGCCTTTGGTTCATAATTACAATAAATAATATTAATGTAACAGAATGTAATAACTAAAGTTTCGTAATATGGCTTCTTCCATATACATATGTCTGAAAACAAAAACTATATACATATATCGCGTGCGGTATTGATATAGCGCCTTATTTTATTTAAATTACGTAACGTAACGCTAATTAATGTACCCGTATCTCTCTAATAGGGCTTCCCTTCGAGCACATGCCTGCTAGAGACAGTCTTGCCGCTTGGCAATGCGAACAAGCGTGCGAGAGAAAAAATCACAGTATAACCTCTCTCTTACGTTTTACCAAACAGCACGCAGAGCGGGGCATAAACCCCTTACACCGACCAATCAATACCGTAATTCTTCTTTCTCTCCAGCATGCTTGTTTGCACTTCCAAGCGACAGGACTGTCTCCAGTAAATCATAGAGACTAAAGATAAGGCAGACCATCTCTATGTTAGCGTTGTGTTCCAAAGAACCCTTTTTAAACTTTACTTTGCGGTCAACTATAGCTACACCAGCGCCTCTTTATTTAATCCAATTTTGGGCCACATCTATCATAGACGGTCCTCCATAGTGTTTGTTTGTTGGTCCTCCTTGCCTTTACCCTCCATAATACAAATATATTTAATTTTCGTATATGCAACCATACATACAATGAATTTAAAATCTGAACTGACAAACTTTTGACATTTGACACCGCGCCTGCGCACATCTTTCTTTTTGACAAGTTTATTTTGCTGTTGTCGGTAGGTGAAACTTTCTTTCAAAAAAATCCTCTTTCATCGGTCCTAAATTTCCATAAAATGTCCTCTTTTCCAAAGAAACACTCTAAGCAAGTGTATACCTATTCATCCCAGCCAGTATTTTTTCCTTTTATACTTCGAAATTCCTAAAAAACATAAACATTATACCTAACCTCTAATAAATATTTCTGTATATTTCTAGGTTTAAAAAACAGCATATAAAATGAAATTCAACAAGCTAGTTACCGCTTCAAGGAGCAAGAACAGGAAGAGGCATTTTTCAGCCCCTTCACACATTAAAAGGAGACTTATGTCAGCCCCCTTGTCTAAGGAACTTAGGCAGAAATATAATGTGCGCTCCATGCCTATTCGTAAAGATGATGAAGTTCAGGTAAGAATGTTATTAATTTTAATATTTCTTTCTTGTAGTTAACAGCTTTTAGTTTGTTTTAAAATTAGACCCCAAAAACATGATGAACCAAACCATTCGTAGACTGTAGGATATATGATAGAGCAGGGTTCCGATTGTTTAGGTTTTCTTTGCAATGCAGGCACCTAGCTTAATCAAGCCTACATTTTGGTGAAATTATGGCACTGATTTATTAAATAACATAATAATTAAGTTCATGTAAGTTTTTAGCACCCTTTATAATAATATTTTATTTTTAAGGTAGTAAGAGGTCACTACAAAGGCCAACAAGTTGGCAAAGTTGTTCAGGTATACAGAAAGAAATTTGTCATCTACATCGAAAGGATACAAAGAGAAAAAGCTAATGGTGCCAGTGTATATGTTGGTATCCATCCCTCAAAAGTAAGTACCCTTAATAATTGTTTCATATGTTCAAGCATTTAGGGTTGTATATATGTCGTAGCCACATTGTAAATTGTGCCTATATTTAAAATGGCTAGCCACTTTATAAAACGTGGCCACATTGTAAAATAATCGTTTATTTTAAATTATTTTATAATACGGCTACTGTTTTTAGCCATTTTATGAATTGGCCGATCAAATACGAGTAATATTCTCAAATAGATGATTATGATAAAGAAAATTTACAATTTCAGAAATGAAAACCTAACGACAACTAACCAAAAACTAACCAGAACTAGGTAATATAATCTGGTTAGTAATCATCTATTTGAGAATGTGGCTCGTATTGATTGGCCAGTTAATAAAATGCCTAAAAGCACTAGCCGTATTATAAAATAATTTAAACTAAATGATTTTTTTAGAATATGGCCGCGTTTTATAAAGTGGCTAAGCCATTTTAAAAAACGGCGGAATTTACAATGTGGCTACGACATATATACAAACTACTATACTAAACTTTACAGAAATCAATGTTATATTAAACATTTATATTGAACAATATGTGTATTTTGTTTATGACTTAAAATAGTCTCCAATAACAGTATTGTCGTGGAAATTTTTATAAGTAAATGACAGATCATTTGTGTAGTTATTAGTTATTTTTAAGCCCAATTCTCTTGAATTTTAAGAAATCAAGGTGTAATGACCTATTTTTATTTAAACTTAAGATACCTACTGCCAAGTAACATTGTAAAAATTGACATGTTTAAATCAGGCGTTACATATCTACATCAATAAATCCAAATTCATTGAAATGTGCTTCTGTCTCACCTGTGGTAATATATTATGTCTCCTAATTAAAAACACTTTACAGTATGAGTGCAGAAATATGCCCCTCTTACAAATGTGTCTTTTGTAAAATCATAAATTAATGCTTTTACTTGGATTCAATGCTTGTTTAAGATTTTTTCAGTTCCTCTATAAAGAACATTTTCTTTTATTTTTTAAATTAAATTTTAGTAATAACAATTTAAATTTAAAATTTGGCACTCTTTACTTGTACCTACTTTACAATATTTTTAGAGGGTTTTTATTATAAAATCAGTCAGTTTTAAGAAGGAGAAATTTTAGAAATGAAGGTGCAGTTTTAGGGTTAGGTCCAAATGGGGTGTTTTAACCCAAAATCTAGGTGTTTCTGAAAATAATTGACTCCCTTTTTTGCGATCAGTGACTCAACTAAAGTTCAAGAAAATCGGCAATGGGCATGATTAATAAATTACCAAAATGATAAAGTGCTTGTAAGAATTAGGAATAATTATTTGATTATCCATGTTATCATCTGCCAATAACCTAGAAATTTTCATTGCATTAAAGTGTCTAATTTTTTTTGTAACCTTAATTGTAAAAGATGTTTAGTATTTGTATTTGCAAAGCTTATATGCAATAAAAAAAGGAATTAGTAATTAATATTAAAACTTATTTGGGGAAAAGCAATTTTTGTAAAAAAATCGCACTGCTTCTAATGGGGAAATTCTAAAATGCAGTCTAAGTTGATACCTACATAAATCCACTGTAAATAAATAATTACATCTTAAAATCATTAAATATTTCAATAAAAATTATATATAGGTTTTTGTAGCCAATCTTTTATTCCTTAGATATTAAGAAAGTAACAGCAAACTTTAATATTATTTATTTAAGGTCTGTTTATTTTGAGAGTACAGTTAAAGTTAAAACCCATAAGGACACTTGTGGGTACTCGCCAAAAATGTTTATACAATGGTCCTGGGTTATAGAGTGTCGGTGTGTTCAGCTCTATTGACCCCTATCAACTGGCGGATCGCCTAAATCAATTAAGAAAAAAGCTGAAGAAAAAAAAAACAATCCAATTTCAGTGGTATTGTTACAATTTACGATTTAATGTCATAAATGACATTAATCTGTTATTACTGGTATATAATATTTTTAAAAATAAAAATGGGTGGTATGTTAATTGATTTTAAGTTATTGTGAAAATAATTCAGCATAATTTTTGGTGGGGGTTTTCTTTATTCCATTCCAGGTTATCTCTCAGTTTATAGAAGTCAATAACCTGAGAACACTTAGTCACTATAACCTGGGACCAGGACCAAAGCAGTTCCTTATACATTGGAAGATTTTTAGGCAGGTGCCCAACAAGGACTTTAAAATCCACAACAATATTAAACATATCAACAAAAATTATGTAAAATAAAAGTCTCTTGTTATCTGCATTAATTGTTCTTAAAGGTTTTTTTTTAATGATGAACCAAACCATTCGTAGACTGTAGAGTTTAGGACTGAGCAGGATTCCGGTTTCAGAGGTTCTCTCTGCAACGCAGTTATCTAGCTTGGTCTGACCTACACCTTGGTGAAATTCTGGCACTGATTTTTTTGTTAATAATTAATTTAAAGTATTTTAGTTTAAAGATAGCTATTTATTTTTTTTTAATATTTCAGGTTGTAATTGTTAAACTTAAAATGGACAAAGACAGGAAAAAGATCATTGACCGCAGAGCCAAAGGACGTTTGGCTGTTTTGGGCAAAGACAAGGGCAAATACACAGAAGAATCAGCGGCCGGTGCTGTCGAAACCTCTTAAGTGTAAAGTTCTTTTTGTATTTAATAAATAAGTTAAAAAAAGTGTTTCAGTCTTAATCAATATTTTTTCAACACAATCAATATTGGATTTCAAAAATTATGAGAGGTAGGAGCAAAATTGCTCAATTAATTGCGCAATAATATAACATACAGTTATAATTCCCAACTTATTTCTCTTGGTTTATATTTTATTAAAAATCTTTATCCATGACTAATCTATTATTTGTTTATTATATAAGATTACTAAATAATAATAACCATTATTTATTACTTGAATAATGATTAAATTACCCAGGCACACACAAAAAAAGTTCTGAGCCAGAAATGTGAGGTATCTTCTGGTTTTTTTTTTCGGTGCGCCAAAAACGAATCCAAAGTCAGAATTAACCCATCACCCTTAGATTTTGCCCCAGCACCCCCCAGAAGGGTCAAAATTTCATTCATTTGGAAAAGATATAATAAATATCTGACAATAAGTTTTTTGATTTTTTTTTTAATCTTTATGTCAGCTCACGAAGGATTATAATATATGTATATTATATCCTAAAGATTATATATACATATATAAACCAAAGTACCGTGAGTGCCGGGTTTTCCGGTGTTTAACCCATTTCTTTACAGTTGTTCCGTCAACGTTGTCCAAGCACTGAAACATGCAAATGTTGCATTTCACAGCACCTTTTAGACAACGCGGTAGTGCCACCACGGACGTTATTTTAAATAACTACTACCTATACATGTCTCCCCGGCGAGGATTCGAACCCGGATCGCCGGGGTGGCGAGCCGAAACTCTGACCACTACGCTACCGGAGAGACAAAGTGATGTTGTAAAAACGAATATAAAGTTAGAATTTACCCATAACCCTTGAATTTAACCCTAGCATCACCCAGAAACCACCATAAGGGCAAAATTTTTATTTTATTAGAAAAATTAAAATTAATATCTGACAATACGTTTTTTAGTGTGCTAAAAATGAACATAAAGTCAGAATTTACCCATCACCTTACATTTTGCTCCAGCAACTCCCCCTCCTTAATGGGTAGAACTTTATTCACTTAGAATAGTTGTAATAAATATCGGACAATATGTTGTTTGGTGTACTGAAAACGTTAGATATTTATTTTAATTCTTCCAATAAAATAAAATTTTTGACCTAAGGGTGGTTTCTGAGTGATGCTAGGGTTAAATTTAAGGGTTATGGGTAAATTCTAACTTCATATTCGTTTTTACTACACCAAAAAACGTATTGTTAGATATTTTTGTTATATCTTTTCCAAATGAATAAAATTTTGACCTTTCGGGGGGTTGCTGGGGCAAAATCAAAGGGTGATGGGTAAATTCTAACTTCATATACGTTTTTAACACGCCAAAAAACGTATTGTCAGATATTTATTTTATCTTTTCCAAATAATAAAATTTTGACCCTTTGGGGGGTTGCTGGGGCAAAATCTAAGGGTTATGGGTAAATTCTGACTTCGGATTCGTTTTTAGCTTCCCAAAAAACATATCGGTGCCTGTGTTATTCACTGGTTTCACTTTTTTTCCAAAATTAAAAAGTCATATACCTTCGACTTGTGATATTACTTAATATGTACTAGATAAAAAATAGCTGGCTATAAAACAATTGCAGAATGCTGTCCATTTTAATTTGAAATATCAGAAGTTGTTTGACCTATTTAATATTACTAATGAAGTATAAAAATTTATACTAATCTTAGTTAAAATTATTTGATACTCATTGATTGTATTGTATTGTAACATACACCTACTTCGACCTAGGGAGATCTTTCGTGGATATCCTACATTAGTTTATCCCCTCATTTCCCAAACTCAATTTTTTTATAATTTCTGAAAGTCAAAAATGCTCTTTCTGTATATTTTAGCCTTTGACATGCAATTTTTTATAATTTGTGAAAGTCAAAAATGCTCTTTCTGTATATTTTAGCCTTTGACATGTTAATTTTATGCATTCAAATAGTATATTATATTCTGCTGTTTTACCAGAACTGTCTAAAAACCTACAGCGTTTATTGTCAGTCTTTTCCATCTTTTTGAGGTGATACCTCAGAGGGCCGTGTCTTGCCAGGAAGTTAGTGACTATCCTGAGTTTTTTTTGTGAAGCTCTAATAGCGTCTTAGTATACTTAGGCCATTGTGAGATAAATCCCTTTGCCTGTCTTAGGTCTAGAGCATCATTCCAGTGAGCATCTTTTTGCCTTTTTTCCCATTCTATGAGTTCTAATAGGTGATCTCTAGTTGTGCCACAGGAAGGTTCCCTGTCCGTAAAACGGGGCCTGTGCACCCACCTCGGCTAGTTGGTCGGCAATTTCATTGCCTTCCACTCCATCATGTCCTAGTACCCACATTTGAGTAACTTTTGTTTGTGGCCAGTTGATTCAGATTGTCGGCATTCCCAGGCAAGCCTTGAGTTGAAGCAGAATGAAGCTAAAGCCTTTAAGTCGGTCTAACTCTCCAATGGGATGTAGATACTTGCTCACCATAAGCCTTTCTTGATACATTCGGTTACACAGACTTCGACTGCGTAGATTTCAACTTGGAAGAAGATGGAAAATCTTCCTAGGGACTTTCGGATTTTACATTGGGTTGTACACTACTGCTCAACTCCTGTCATCTTGGATCCATCAATATACCGGGTCAGCGCACCACTGGAATTGTCTTTTAATTGGCCAGAGCTTCACTTTAAATACTTTTAAATATTCTGAGGTGTCCAGTCAGATTTCCTGATTTCAATTTACGTGTCTGTATTACTTGAGGCACTAAGTAGAGCTTTTCTTCTTAAGCTCAAGTAGAGCAAGAGTCGGGGATAAGGTAATAGTATTCTACTTGCATGTAATGGGTGTTATTCATTTGAATGATTTACGACACTCACCTACCACTTGTGTCATAAACTTCATCCACGTAAATAATAGCCATCATTATAATTATGCTTGTTGAATAATGTACTATTGTGTATGTTATAAAATCTTTAGCTTCTCAAATATATTTTTTGTATCAATAAAACCTAACATGACACATTTCAGTATTTACTTTTTGCAAATAAATTAAAAATTATTGAACTTTTTAACCATGAAGTAAAGAAATATTTTAAAAAGAAATTGTCTTATATTTACTACAAGTTAGTCTTTAAGCAAATTTTTGCTAGCTTACCATGTAACATAGTTACTGCATAACTAACAGACAGCACGATCTCTCCCTGGCGGCGGTTTTGATATTTTTAAGCATAAAACACGAAAGAAACGATTACAATTCAAATAAAGCAGACAGATTATATCTTAGCAAAACGTTGGCTGAACTTCCGCAAGAAAAATGACCGTACTTTTCCGTCAATTCATGAAAGGGTGCTACTTTCTGTTAGTTATGCTGTGATACCGGTATGTTGTGGTTACCTAGAAAAAATTAATATTTGTGGGTTTATTAAGTTTATTTGAATGTTTTAAAATTATGTAACATATACTGTAAAAACTTAAAAACAAACTTTGTTATTATTATTATATGTCTACCCACAAAGGGAGGACTGAGTCGAAAAAAGACCGACCTGCTCCGGGCTGACATCTGTTGGTACACCGATGGCTCCAAAACCAAGGACGTTGTTGGAGCTGGAATACAGAGGCCGAGGACAGAGTTTTTCTTTAGCCTGGGCACTTTCGCAATCATATTTCAAGCGGAGGTATTTGCTATTGAGATGTGTGCTAGATCGCTGGTTGATCGCACCGCACACGTAAGACAGTTAAAATATTCCCAGATAGTCAAGCAGCTCTTGAAGCCAGCCGGTGCAATTCGAAAACCGTCTGGAATTGCAAGAATGCGCTGACCAAACTGGTTAAAACAATAAGGTTACACTACTGTGGATACCTGGACACACCTGCCTAGAGGGTAATGAATCCGCAGACCTCCTTGCCAAAAGGGGGGCGGAAACAAAATTAACAGGGCCGGAACCGGTCATCGGTATATCTTATGGAACGGCCAAGTAGTTCATATCAGCTTGGACACAAAGAGAAAATCTTCGGTACTGGCATGGACTTCCGGGTCTCAGACACTCGCAGGCCTTCATAAGCCCACCGAACCAACAAGGTACTGTCAAACTACTGGAGCAATCAAGGGTACACCTTAAATTTCTAGTGGGACTTACAAGGGACACTGCAGATTAAATACCACATGCACAAGATCGCCTAGCGGAAGACGCTGAGTGCCGCATGTGCATGGAGGATGAATCGGCAGAACACATACTGTGTTCGTGCCCAGCAATGGCACGACTAAGATTCGCAATCCTCGGCAATGACACCTTGCTGCCGGGGAGGTGAAAGATCTCTCTCCCAACAGGATCATCAGATTTATTAGGAGTCTGGACCTGGTGGGAGAAATATAAAAGGGTGTGAGCCACAATAGACCGATCGGTCGCGGTGGAAGGGTGTTATACCCACTCACTTTAAACCTATCCTATTATTATTATTAAATTGACATTTGGCGTGGTAAATTTTTCTTAAAATAAACCAGGAAAAATGTGGGACGTTTGTTTATTTTTCAAAAGGGAGGACATCGAGTACATCAATAAACTTAAATCTTTGCCATATTTAAGGGTACTTTTCACCAATATACAGAGTCCTGCAACACTGCGTCAAACTATTGTTGAAGGCACATTTTAGAAAAATTTATAAGTATACTGGGTGCTTTTAAAAGTTTTACCAATTTCTTTTCCTAAAAGATTATAAGACTTTCAAATTTCTGGTTTGGATTTTTTTTTAATTTAGATATGTAATACTAAACATGAAAATTAGCTGGTACCATTTGACTTTTTATTAAGATATTTCATTAATATCTTATTGCAGAAGGTAGGTACTCAGTTTGATGTCCGGGGTTTTATATTTTTATAACTTTGATGGCTATCAAATAATTTAAAATTACAAAACAATGCCCGTTGTACAAGATGTTCAAATTAAAAAAAATAGGTTAAAAACAAATTAATAGTTCTATAACTTTATTTACAACAATAAATGTCTGTACAAAAAAATGAGTTTACATATTTAGGATTCTTAACTGCTTTAATAATAACTTAGCGTTTTATCATAAAAATAACTAGAAATACTACAAACAGCAAGTTTTAAATAAATATTGTATATTTATGTATTGTTAATACTTAAAAGCTAATTTTTAGTCGTAAAAAACAAATATGCCTAAAGTCCAAGATTGTGGCTAAGTCACACTCATTGGACCTCATAGAGAAAAATATATCATAATGATATCTTAAAATATCTAATTTCATATTCCTATATACACATTCAGCCTTATTTTTAAATCTTTCAACCCAACTTTTTTTATTGGAGTTCTTTCTTGTGTTGTCATTATACAGGGTGTTTATTAAGTATGTGGTCAAGTTGGAGGGTGTTATTCCTTTAATCAATTTTTAGACCAAACGTTCATAAAAAAAGGTCTTAAGGGGGTATTCTGGCCTTGAAAATTAAAAAAAAATTTATATTTCGACAGTTTAGATATTCAAGAATATCTCTTTAAAAGGATTTTTTGAAATTCAAATTATTTTAAAAGTTATAGCTAAAGTTGTTGTTCGGTGCAATGAAGCTAGAATCGAAAGTTAGACTACCTGAAAATTAACCTTAAACTTTAAACGCGTTTTTCTCGAAACTATTTTTTTCAAGCTGGCGTGCATGATATCTCAAGTTCTACTAAACCGATTAATTTGAAACTTTGTAAGAAGCTTCTCTGTACATTACTTTATGTCACCAAGCAGGTGTAATTAAAAATTAGGAACTGCTACAAAATCGTGAATTTTTTTTTGCATAGGGTCGCCATTTTGTGAATTTTTTTTGGACTTCTTCGAGCCTAAGGAGATAGCGACATTTTCACTGATTAAGAATCCGTTCGATTTTTTTGTTTAAGATGACCAGAAGGGTTGGAATCCTGCACGCCAGGACGCCTTTTTTTTTTGGACCCTCCACTTTACCAGCAGACAACTATTTTACGTTTTATTTTTTTAACTTTTAAAATTTTTGATGTATTTTTAAAATACAAATAAACAAGCAGTAAAAATTACATAGTAAAAATATTCTTTGTTTTTTTTATCGAGTACAAAAAAACACTTAAAATTCATGCCTCTAGACTAGCATACCCCCTTAAAAGGTTGGTTTTTATTATAGGGGGTGTTATAATATTTAAATTTTTTTAATCTTTTCCCTAAATTACTAGAAGACACATAATAATCTGTCATTGAAACTTGGCGACACGTTCTTTTTCTACAGAGAAATTTTTCAGGCAATAAATTGCGACGTGAACAGGGGTAACGCCCGAGGATTAATTAAAAAAAAAATAATCTGATAGAAATTTGTGATTTAGTAATAAAAACTACACAAAAGTTATTATTTAAATTTTGTTCGGTTAGTATAACTGTAACGCTTTGAAAATAATAAAAACGTAAAAGTGCTATGGAAAGAAAAACAAAGGCATCTTCCGTATTACATTTTCTTACATTACCTATGCCACTGACAACAGATTTTCTTGTTATTGTTTAGGTTTTTTTTTTTATTAAGGAGGATAGCCACTGTGACTGCCGAAAAAATGAGTGACGTTCGGGAACTTTTTTGACAGGGATAATTAAGGAATTTGGGCATAGAGTTTTTTAAAATTTATTAAGTGCATATAAAATACAGTTTTTACAAATTTTTACTAAAATATATTAAATAGTTACATAGTTGCTAACGATACCGTAAAGTAAAAAAAAAATCCTCCCCCACAACGACATTGATTTCTCGAAAACGGGTTATTTGAAAAAGAAATCAGAGTTTATTTAAATCTGTATGAATGTAGTTAGCGTTGCACGTAGCCGATTTTAAAAATTTTGATTTTTACTATTTTTTAAAATACGCGAAAAAATGAAAAAATATTCAACTGATCAGCAAAATAAAAAAAATCGGCTACGTGCAATGATAACTACATTAATACGGATTATAATAAATAACGTTTTTTTTACTGTACGATATCGTTTATAACTATGTAACTATTAATTATTTCTTAACAAAAATTCTTAAAAACTGTATTCAATGTACTTAATAAATTTTAAAAAATCCGATCCCAAAATTCCTTAATTCTCCCCGACAAGTAAATTACCGAACATCACTCATTTTTTCGGCCGTCACAGTGACTATCACCATTAAGTCCAGTTACTTTTACACAGGTAAAATTAGAATAAAGCAAAATTATCACTAAGTTCCAACGTCATACTAAATTGTTATTTAGGAAAACCATTTTTAAATACTTTTACACCCTGCATAATAAAGAGGTTCTACGAAATCTCCTAGAAAAACATTTCATCAAATTACAATTCCTCGAAAATACATTTTATTGGAAGACCTTCAATTTTTTTTGCTTTTTTACAGTGCTATGGGTTAGATAAATACCATCAGGTACATTTAATCACTGATATAACAACTCGATTATTGATATTTTTAACTACCATAATTTGTCAAATAATTTTTTAAAATGTCATTATTTAAAACTATCCCCGGTAAAGAAAACTCTATTACAAAGGTTACTTTTATATAAAGATAAAGTTTGTGAAGATAAAACTTACTGGAAGTGTGAGGACACGCATAATAAATGCAAAGGAAGAGCAATTTTAAACTTAGGAGATGTAAAAGTCAAAGGAGAGCATAGTCATCCTGGTAAACCATACCTTACCGAACCAAGAAATGCCATAGAAAACATCTGTAGTGCAGCACTATCCAGAAATGATACTTCTAGTATTAATTAATTAAGATATAAAATTAATAAATATATAAAATAACAATCCTGTTTGTTCTGACCATGCTAGAGAAATTTATATAAATTAAAATTAATTTTTCGTATATAGTCACTTATATACTTAAAGGATTTTTTAAACTATTTCTTCGATGATTTCTTTCATGAAAACATATTTTCGATGTAAAATTTTTCGAGGAAATTTTGTAGAACCTAAGAAAAAGAAAAGCCGTTTAGGATCTAGTTTATATGATACTTTTATCTTAAAACTGAATAAGAAATGACATCCTTCAGTTTCGCCACATACCTAATTTACACCCTATAAAATAATTTGTCCTTTTTATCTTTGAGAATCCACCTACATACATCACTTCAATTGTAATCCTTTAACTATAAAATAATAATAATAATTATCAATAACATTTCATTCTTCAATAATACGATCGATGTAAGTGCCTGAAAAAACACAAAACATATAATAAATAAGACCAAAAATAATACAACGAAATCCGGTATTTTTTAAAACAACATTTCGTATTCTTTCAACAGTTCACAACCGTCTTTACGGATTATATATTTTAAATTAGATTAAGTTCCTCACGAATCAAAACTTTCAATAATATTTTCCACGGTGTTTTCTGAAAAACTTTGACTGTTTTGTCTTCTTTCATATTGTTTTACTGGAGTTTTAATTATGGTTTTTTGTAAGTTCTTCTGACTGTTCAATAAACTCTCAATGTCGCTTTGCTGTACTGGTTTGATAACGGCATTTAAAATTGGCTGTCCTGGGTTTTTCATCGTTACTTGGCCATTTTTAAGTTCCAAAATACCTAAAAAAGCACAAATCTTAAAATTATCGCATAATTTTGTACTATGCAAACCTTGCTAATATTAAAATAACAATAATTGCTTTTATCAAAGTTGTCTGGATATTTAAGTGCTCACCTAACTTAGCCATCTGTTTCATTTCTTCTTTACTAATAATAAACTTCTGCACCTTAACAACCTTATCTCCAACTTTGACATTGACAGGCTTTTAGAAGGTAAATTACTTAAAGCTTCCTGAGTGACTGAACCCATACTTAGTGGTTCGTTGATTTCTTCCAAAGGAGCTTGTTCTACGTTTTGAGGCTGCGGTTGGACTTTGGGAATCTTTCTTCTGATGGGACCCTTCCTTTCATACATCTAGAATTAAAATTTAGGTTAATTTAGGCTTAACCAAAATAACCTAATCATAAGATTCACAGGGTGTTTTGCACTGTTGAAAAATGATCCTAAATAGATTTCTTTTGGGAAGGATCCAATTCCAAAAGAAATCAATTTCTTATATTTCAAGTTGAAACAAATCGGTTTATAAATGCCAAATCAGCCATTTTGAATACGCCATTTCAAATTTTAAATTTTGACCCAAGATTATTAATTTCCAGATTTTGACCTGGCAGAGAAACATTATTAATTATTATTGTCGAAAATCATTGAGAGACTGGTTAAAGAACGAATTATTAGTTTTGCAAAAAGAAATGGTATTCTAAGCTCTGTACAATTTGGTTTCTTGGAAGCGAACTCAACCAGTGATGCTATTTTTGATTTTCTGGAGAAACTTTATCTTGGGATGAATGATCAGGACACTTCAGCAGCGGTGTTTTGTGATTTGACAGCGTGAATCACAAGATAATTTTGCACAAGCTGGAGACCTATGGATTCAGGGGAAGTAGTTTGAGGTTGTTTGAATCTTATCTGAATAACAGAGTACAGTCTGTCTCTTATAAAAATTCAGTATCTGGTCGAGAGGTATTAAAATGTGGTGTGCCTCAGGGGTCAGTCTTGGGACCAATTATGTTCTTGCTCTATATCAATGACATAGCAAAGCTACCGATTTCGGGGCAATTTACGTTATTTGCAGATGACGCAACTATTTTGTGGAGGGGTGCAAATGGGCAAGACCTGGGTAACATTATTAACCGTGATTTGTCTTTGGTGAAAATGTGGTGCGATTCAAACAAATTGTGCTTTAATATTTCTAAAACCAATGTTATGTATTTTAAATGTAATGTATATCCAGTGTATTTGTAAATGTATCAAGACAAGCATATTTTGCATTAATAGAATCCCATTTACGTTATGGCATGTTTCTGGGGTTCTTGTGCTAAACAGCTAATGCATACAGTATTTGTACTGCAAAAAAGGGCACTCAGGTATATGCATAAAGCCAGACCAAGAGACTCATGCAAACCTCTTTTATATCAAGCAATATTTTGACACTTCCGTCTTTATTTATCCTTGAAACTGTATCTCTAATACACAAAAAATATAGGGACACTTTAGAGAGGAATCTAGCCACCTACAGTACAAAGCAAACATATACACTTTCACTGCCCATACCAAGATCTTCTCAGGTTCATGACTCGAACGTCTTTAATGGGCGACAGCTTTTTAATCATTCGCCTGCTCGAGTAAGAACGATCTACGATGGTAGAATATTTAAGCGTGAAGTTAAGAAGTTGCTTGTTGCGAGAGTCTATTATGATTTTCGGCCTTTGAACAATAGTTACAAGCCAATGTGTCGTTTTAACTGTTTTTATTTGTTCTGACTGTTTTTTTTTTCTTTGAGGAAAAATGCTAGTAGGTAAAAGATTTTTTTCCAGCTTTGTCAATAAGATTGTTTACCATCTTCAGACAATAAAGCATTTTGAGTTTGAGTTTGAAAACATTAAAGCAGAGTTCTTCATAACAAACAAAATTAAAAAATAGAAAGTACATATAAAAAATATTAATTAATTAATAAAATGAAAATTGTCCTTAGTGATATTTTAATTAAATTGTTTTTGTTTGTTTGTGTTTTAATGTTTTATTATAGTACAGAGAGTGAATGTCTTTGGCAGATGAAAACTCTTTGTTTTAGTACTCTATTCTGTCTATTATCCGTTTTTTAAAGACAATATACGTGATGAAGGTATATAGAAGCTGAAAGATCGTCACCAATAATAATTGATACTAACAGCCTTTTTAATTTTTCCACGATCTTGTTCTTAACAAAATCCTTTTAAGAAAAATATGTAACATCATGCTTTAAAAAGCTCATCATTATATTTAGAAAATGAATAAAAACAACAAATTACGACAGTTTCTAAAAGTTAAATCTTAATGTTCCCCACTCGTGGCTCGATAATTTGAGATGTATCAGAAATTTTATAATTGTTTTTTTTTAAGAATTAAATGAAATTAAAAAATAGGGTTAATAAAAGTGTCTTTTCTCTAATTAAAAAGAAAAAACTATTTTTTTTATTGTCTGTGAAGCGAGATATTAATAATCAAATTGTGCATAATTAAAATTGTCAATATCTGTCATGTATGAAAGCCACGCATTCATTTGGAATATCTTAAAAACGATTCTTACGATGGTTTTTAAAAACTAATGCAATATAAATCAGAGTATTAGAAAACTAAAAAAAAAAAAAAATTGACCGTTTTGTTAAAAATATTTTAATTTTTGTAAATTTACCAGATCTGTTTGTTATTAAGAAATGTTGTTTTTATTCTTTTTTTACGTAATCGCTTTTATGAAAGGTGTACTTTAGGACTAGGTGGGTGCAAAAAGTGTAAAATACTACTGAATACCGAACAGACCTCCTGTGTTGTGTGTACAGTCTCCTACAAAAATAGTATTTTAAAGCATTGAGAACCTCTAACTTTACGAATTAAACTAAAATAGAAAAAAATATAATGTTCCATACTGGTACTAAGCTCCCGAAATTTCGTTAGAGGAAGATGGGCGAGTTCAGCGCGGATGGCATGGAAAAGACGAAGATAAAAGATGTTCATCCCAATCGCGATTTGACTTGTGGACGGGCCGAGCTTACATACCTTAAAATTTATTTTTTACTTTAAGTATATTTACAAATAACGCCCGAGGAATACTCGCGTTCGCGAGTTTTCAATACGGATGCCAAGATATAAAATATTTTACATAATTTTTATCAAATAAAGTTCAAATATGGCGGAAGCTAAATAATACCAAATGGTAACTTTTAGAAAGCAAAAAAACTCAGCAATTGTGTCATTCAGTAAAAACTCAAAACTACTACTAACCTCCTGAATTGAAAATAACATTTTTGACATGAATAAAACTAGATATTTATTTGTCTTACCTTTGTTCCCTCAAGCCTGAATATCGGCCTTATGGTATTCTCCTCTTCTATCATATAGTGTCCTTCGTCCTCTCCCGTTATATGAGGCGGGGCCTCCCCTTCTCCTTCATTGTCCGTCAACTCGGTCTTGAAGAACTGTTTTAGTTCATTTGAACTTCCCGACAGTCTTTTCTCTGCCGATTCCTGACTATGCTGCACGTCCTGGTTAGACTGAGATGCAGTTCTACTGTAGGTATTTAAACTGTTGCTTGGAATTAGTGTCGGATTCTCAATATCGGGTATGTGGTATTCTGTTACCTGTATTATAAATTTATTATTTGAGTAAATGAAAGGAAACTAATCAACAAATCGATTAACTCATAAATGTTTTTTCGAAATCTAAACTCTTATATTAGAAGGGACACTACTTATATTTTGGGCACTGACAAAATTTAGTGTTGTCAGGTGCCATTTGAAGTTTCCACTAGAACGTATATAGTTATTTCTGCGCCATTTGTGTTGTTTACAGTCATTTAAATGAAATATCTCTACAAATAGAGAAAGCGCCAAAACATAAACAATACTCTGTAGCAATTTAAAAAGTAAAGCCCATTACTTATAAAATACTATCTTTCTACACCCTAAATAAATAAACCACTTACCTCGCCTTCTTCTAGATATTCTTCATCTTCTTCTTCTTCTGTGTACTGATTTCTAATTTGATTAACTTCGGAAATAACCTAAAAAAATACTAAATAAAGTAGGCATATTTATCTTAGCTGTGGTGTACTACCAAAATCACAAATAAAACCAATTTTCTCATTACCTAATTTGAAGTCTTGCCAAAAACACTATTTTTTTTTTAAAAAATAACTTTTATCATTACTTAAAAATTTAAGAAAGTAAAAGATCTTAAAATAGTACAATATTCAAAAAGCATACAGTGTGTCCCAAATTGGGCCTACATGTATTGGTAACTCGGGAACCATTATAGCTAAAGTGTTGGTTAAATTAGGAAAGTTCAAGACAATTTAATTGCAAAATTAAATCTACTTTCAAATTTTATTTATCTTTTATGGTTTTTAAGATAATTAAGAAAAACCAAAATGGTGCATTTTTAACTTTGCCTTAGCTCGCAAACTACCAATTTACGGTTTAAGATTACTACATTATTCGAACACTTTTTTAAGAAGAATTTAATTTAAGTAAAAATATTTTTCTAACTTTATTTGTTTTTGAGATATTTACCCAAACTTTGGATTTTCATACGGACGCCATATTGGATTTTTACATTTTTGAAAAGAGCTCTTCAAGAGCTTTTCATTGATGTATCACAAGTCTAGGTTTTTAGATTGCTTTAAGCTCTAAAAACGATAATTTTTGTTTATTTGATAGTAGGCTTAGACTAGACTGCGTAATGGCCGCTCCGTTTCATAAAAAACAAATGATACGCATCTTATAATTTAAATAATGTAAATGTCAAAATTAGCGTGCATCTTATTTCTCGTTTAGAAACGTCTTAAACAAAAATTCAAGTTTTGATTATTTTAAGTATTTACAATAATGGCTCTTAATTATTCCAATGATGAAAAGGTGGATATGCTAGAAATTTATTTTAAATCTAACAGAAATACAGAAGCTGCAGCACTTGCATACGAAGAACAATTTCTGGAGAGGCAACAACCCAACCAAAGACATTTTAAGCCGGGTATTCACTTAGCGAACGTTTACAGCCGCACGGCAACAAACGTATATGCCGTAAATGTGCGTGAATTTTGTTCGACATGCGCTCTGGCATACATATTTAACTAAACGTATGCGTGTAGTGTTGTTCACCTTCGTTCCGACAATCTTCACTATTATTATACGTACACATCCCAAACGACTTGGGCGAATTTCCTTTGATGTACCGACAAACGAGCGAACCTTCCGCAACCGAATTTTTTTTACCGTTAGCCGTACGAAGGCGTCTTACGGAGACAGAGGCTACTTAATATTGTCTCTCGCCCGGCGGAGAAAGGTTTATTTTGGGTACAAAAAATAAGAAGCAAGAGAGGCGATTAAAAATGGAAAACGTTAGAGATGATCCCACAACATCAGTTAGAAAAGGGAAGAACAGACAACAATTTCTAATTCATCTGTGCATCGGTCTTTAAAAAAAACCGTTTTCATCCATACAAACCACGATTGTCCAGGGCTTAAGGGAATGATTTCAATTAGGCGAATCACCTTTAGCCAAGGTTTTTTATTACTAAATGTCAACGGGTACCCATTTCCAATCCAAGGTTCTTTTGGACAGACGAAACCCGGTTTACAAATTGGGGGAATTTTTTTAATAGGCTCAATTATCCATGCTGGGATACAGAAAATTCCCATAATTTAAAAAGAAAGCGGCTACAAACAAGGTTTCCCCTTTAATGTCTGGTGTTGAAAGGTAATTTAAAATGCCCTTTAATTTACGCCCCACAAATAGATAGATAGAGAATATTAATTTATTTTTCTGTTTTAGACAACCGTTTAATTGGACCATTTATGTTTGAAGAAACTGTGAATGGAGATGGTTTTTACTCCTGCAAGAACAGATTTTACCCATAAAAAGAAATCAGCAAGACGGATGTCCAAAGCGCAAAAAAAAGGGGAGGTAATGGAGGCCCTTTTAGAAATCCTTTATGACAACTAATTCTAATAATGGGTTGCTTGGGCTAGATCACCGGACATCACGCTCCCTGTTTTTTACCTATGGGGACACGCAAAAAATGAGGTGTACAGTTTTCTCCCCGAAACTGGCTGGAACTAGAACACAGGGTGGGATGTGTTTGTTTTATCAAGCATTTCGCCGATTAAACCCGCAAGGTTTGGGAAAAAAATGCGAGAAATGTGTGGAAAATGGAGGAAGACATGTACTTTGATTTTATTTTCTTTTTTTCCAATACATTTTTGTTTTACAGTTGTGTTTAATTATTATCAGTTTAAATAATTTAGGAAGTATTAATTTTTCAAAAAGCATCATTTTTTTGTATAATTTTTAATTTTTGCCTCACAAAAGATCCATGGGTAACAAGTTCATCACTAAGAATCTTAAATGTCTATGGTTGGTTGATGCCGCCCGGATGCGTATCATTTGTTTTTTATGAAACGGGGCGGCCATTCGCGTCTAGTCTAAGTACTATCAAATAAACAAAAATTATCGTTTTGAGCTTAAGCAATCGAAAACCTAGACTTTGATAATCAATGAAAAGCTCTAGAAGAGCTCTTTTAAAAATGTAAAAATCCAGTATGGCGTCCGTATGAAAATCCAAAGTTTGGGTAAATATCTCAAAAACAAATAAAGTTAGAAAAAATATTTTTACTTAAATTAAATTCTTTAAAAAGTTTTCTAATGTAGTAATCTTAAAAACCTAAAATTGCTATTTTGGCGAGCTACAGGCAAAGGTTAAAAATGCCCTTTTGGTTTTCTTCATTTTTCCCCAAAACCATAAAAGATAAATAAAATCTGAAAGCAGATTGTCTAAAACTTTCCTAATTTAACTAACACTGTAGCTCTAATGGTTCTCGAGTTACCAATACATGTAGGCCCAATTTGGGACACACTGTATAATGATTTATGACATTCGCGTGAACAGCTATTATATGGAAGTGAAATAATACTATAATTTTTCTATGACTAACAAATCATTTTAGCTAAATTGGTATAATTTTTTGTTTTTAAATAAGTAATATAGGAGTAATATTAAATCAGTTGCCACGATACGATAGTACTTGGGCCCTAACCTTCGTGGACTGTCCAAGATAAAAGAAAGCAATTTAAAGTTTTAAATTAAAAAAAGTCCTGGTTGGGTACACTCCAAAAAAAAAACAATGGGACCACTTCGGTCCTGGACCCGGGGTATAGGGACTGAACATGCTCAATCCTATTGACCCATCTGAACCAGCAGATCGCATGGAACATTTAATTAAAGGTTTTAAAAAATACATAATTTATGTCCTATAATATGTCATGTAGCTTTTATAATTTTAAAGATATTGACGTTTTAAATTATAAAAAAATCGTTGATATCTCAAAAACTATAGAAGATACAAAAAAAATTATATAACAAAAAATAAAGCTTTTCAAATTGTCTTTCTAAAAGGTTGTATAAACATTTTTAATAAAATAAACAATTAAGAAAAATATAAACGAAATTGGCCCTTGAATCGCCTGAAACGGAAAAAAAGAAAAATTTTTTTGGAATTAAATAAATTGTTTGGTGGCATGTCCGCTACCGTTTTCAAGATAAAAATAAAATATAAAAACCTAATTAAAAATTAATATGTTAAAATTTTGGTAAAAATTAGAGATATTCTGAGATCACTTTTAGAAGTTTTGACGTCAAACATTCTAAAAGCGATCTCAGAATATCTATTATTTTTACCAAAATTTTAACAATTTTAATTATAATTATTATTTAATTTTCAGTTAAGTTTTTATACTTTTTTTTTTTTATTTTTAAAAGGGCAAATTTTTCCACCAAGGGGTAAACAATTGTTTAAATTTTTTAATTCTTTCCCTTTCCCTTAGTATAGAGGGGGGCAATCCGACTAAACGGCAAATCTTTCCCTTTGGGCTGGGACCGGGTCCCATTATTTCTTTTGGGTACCAACGAGGACTTTTTAATAATTGAACCGCGAAACAATACAGAACATATTTACAACGTTCTGACTATTGTTTTGGCCAAGGTTTTTAATCTGTACATATTGAATAGTATTCAAGTGGGGCTGTTTTTTGTTTAATTTCAGAAAAAATGGAACCCATTTAAAAAATTAAACCATTATTTTCAAGTGAATAATGGATTTATTATTATTCAGTAAATTCCAAAAATGTTAGAATAGACATGGGTAAAATTACCTATTCACATAACTTATGGTTCGCCCCTATGTAGGGTTGATCAAGAATTATACTTAAAAATGAATCGAAGGGGATAAAAAACTTGACTACCAAATAAAAATTTGATACAACATTTAAATTTAAAAAATTTTTATTAGCAATTTGAGTGGTAACAGGTTGTGAAATCAGGAAAAACGTTTTGTTGGCTTTGTTGCTTTTCATGAATGAAAACGGTGTTTGGAATCAAAGTGGTTTTGGCTATTTATATAATTTACTTAAGGTATTTTAATGACATGTCATATCTAAACCTCAATAACAATGACATGCGAAAAATGAATAGATGAATTGGAGTAAGCTGCAAGGTCAATAGATGAGTTTATAAAAATTGCTTCTCTTCTTTCAAATGTAACGCACGTCACTGATTTTATTTAATTATAATATAAGAAATTGTTACACAGAAACAAAATGCGAATACTACAACATAATATTAAGCGATATTAACGAAAATACATTTAAAAATATTTTTTCGAAAAAGGGCGAAAAAAATCTTTTATTTGCATACCTCTTGTTCGATCTGTTCTTCATATTCCATCTCGGGATGCTTAAGTTCATGCTCTTCCAGCTGATCTTGAGTTTCGAAACTGTAGTCACATTTTTCACAGGGAAACGAAAGGCCTTGCAGATGAGTAGTAATATGTTCCGCACAAGCCATTCAAAAACATGAGTCTGATTGACAAGCGGACATAAAAAATTTAAGCCAAATTTACCACAACCTAATTTGTTAACGACAATGCTTATCGAAATTCAAATCTTTTGCCCCAAACTGTATAAAATGTAAAATATTTTACTCCTATACATATTATTAAAGAAAATAAGTTAAATAAAATAAACCCAGAAAAACAATCTCTTTTTTCCTTTGGTGATAAAATACAGAAGTCAAAATCTTATATCCAAAGTAATAGTTTTAACATTAAAATAGTGCTGCATTCTTATTACAACCAGATATGTAAACAAACTACAATGAATTTTAAGGTGCCTACAGTAAAGTGATTAATTAGTTTAATTTTAATGTGTCGTTGACTGTCCGGTAATTGTTTTTTTTTATAAATTAAGTGAAATGTTGTAAAAAAAATTGTGGTGAATGAAAAACGTATATTGTAGGTAATCCCGAGAAGAAATACATTTTGAAAAAACTCACCAAAATTAGCGGAACGTCATGGATTTTTGTTTATATATAAAAAAAATAAAAATATTTATATATATATATATATATATATATATATATATATATATAATATAATTTTATATATATATATAAAATATATATAATATATATATATATATATATATATATATATATATATAATATATATATATAATAATATATATATATATATATATATCATTGTATAAATGTATGAAGGAATGTGGCCTTTCTCTTTTACATAATAATATAGATTTATAAAAATGTAAATTAATTTAATACTGATAAATATATTAAATAAAAACTACAGCATTCTATTAAACTTAACCAATAACAATATTAGTTTTGAAATAAGGATTTTTAACTTTAGGTTTAATTATTTATTTTATAAAAAATTTAAAAAGTAAAAATATTACAAAAATTATAAAAAATGATGTTGGCAACAACGAAGACAAATTAGGTTATTTTAAATTTTTATTAGCAAGCTTTTATTTCTCTTACGTAAAAAATAACCTATATTGTTGGTTTCTTATGTTATAAAATTTAATTTTTTGTACTCTGTAAGTGATAACTTTTATGTAGTAGGCAAGATAAGGCATGTTTTGTTATGCTTGTTTATGGTTTTTTAGTCAATGTTTTGCAGTTTTTGTGTATATTTATAGACATTTTTATATAAACTAAGTGTCCATCATAATGATTAGTCCATGCTTTTAGTACATAGAAACAATCATTTATATAACTGAAGTATTTATTAATATTTTAAACCCGGACTACGATAGGTGGAAAAACATTTTATGTAAATTGCTTATCTAGGTTTGTAGTTTTTATTTGTGTTATCCCTAAGATATAAGGGCAGCCTAAGAAACCATAGACCATAAATTAAAAGGTTTGGGGCATTTTATACTGTGTTCGATAACTATGACTAAGTAAAAAAACCGCAGCTACTGTATTTTACGACACTTTTTAACAACGCGATGACACCATGATAAATGTTATAAAAACAACTACACCTCTGCAGTATCATCAACTAACGTCTGCGGTAATTCCGCTTTAAAGTAATTATAATTAATACTATGCAATCCATGTCCGACATTGCTTAACTTCTCTTATTTGTCAAAAAGGGGTATCTTGGTGCGGCCAAAGTTGGGGTGATTTATGTTTATTTTTACTATTTTGCTATTTGGAGCTTTTGTAAAAAGGCATTGACAAAGTCATAATAATAATTAACTCTTACACCCGTATAATATTTTTAAGATTAAACCTTATTATAAGAATACAATGCAACTTAAGTAAATTTTAAGTTCTTTTTTTATTTAAAGTAAGACCATTAAAAAAAATTGCAAGAAAGTTGTAAAAAAATACTTTTTTAGGAGATTTAATGATTTATTTTTTAAAAGTTTTTTTAATTAAACTTCCGAATAATAATTTCAGTTTTTTTTACTTTTAGTCCCAAATTAATAAATTATTTTTGTATTTTTTTTCCTTTAAGAATATTTTATTTACCCAAATTATAATATTTATTATTTTTAGAAAAAAAAATGTATTATTTGTATATCATTTTTGACAGCTGCACCTTTTTTCATAAATTTATTAATACTGTTCATTATTTATAATAATAAAGTCTATTTTTCTTTAATTATGTTACGTAAAACCTAATTAAGCTTGCAATAGTCAGCATGATATTGTTTTAAAATTTATTAATTTAAATATTTTAGTTAATAAGCGATTTTTCATCAAAATATGTAAACAGTTTTTTTTATTTACAGCTTGAGCAGACTTTTACTAAGAATTATTATTAAAAATGTTTTAAAGTTTTGCACTAAATTTTTAACCATTTAAGAATAAGTGCACTGTATTTACTTTTTTATATATTTTTATTTTTTATGATATTTGTAACACAGTACCCTTTATGATTTACTTAAATATACAATTACTTACCTGTTTTCATATATTTTTTTTTCTTTGGTATTTAAAACAAAACAAGGGAAATCCGTTTATTTTTATTTTTAACCCACAAATATTATTTAAAAAATAAATCTCCATAAAAATCCAATTAACGTATGTGACCTGCCGTTAATTTTACTTCTTTGTCTATTTAACATAGTTAAATGCTCTTCTTAAAAGTAAAAAGTAATAAGATTTAGAAAAGGTATTTTCATAATATAAAAAGGTATAATACCCATATTTTGCATTTGCTTACGCACAATTTAGGGTATAAATTAATTATGGGTTATCCAATTTTTGTTAACATCCTACATTAGTAAAATAGCCCAATTTTTTTACACATATTCTTATGTTTTCTAAAATTATTTTTGATAGAGAATCAAATTTTGTGCCTGGATTATATTAAAGTAAACTTGGAAAATTTTATTTTCAATCTTCAACTCCTTCTAGCTTGTCTAGAAAGTCGAAATTGATATTAAAAACATTTAACCGTTTAAGAAAACTTTAAAAAGCATGTTTATTTTAATAACTATCAATAAAATAATTATTATGGCTTTGTTGCAGTTCTAATTAATTTTTTACATAACAAACGCATGTGATGTATTTGAGGAGTTTAGCAATACATCAAAACAAAAATCTAATATGTATTTTTAGACAATAATTTGAATCTATATTATTCAGGTTAATTTAATTACCAGTCACTCAAAAAATTTTAACACTGGTTTTCATGCTTCATAATATTGCTTATTTTATTGTCAAATATTGTAAATTATATATTTAAAAGCAAACTCGGCAAATTTTATTGTTCAATTTGGTCTTATTAATACATTCTTGGGCCCGCATATTTAATTAAAGGAACTAAGCTTTTTGTATGAAATATTTATCTTAAAGGTAATCAAACAGGTCTTATGTTTAAATTGGTTTTAACAAAGTGCTACTAATTAGCAAGTTGGTTTATTGGAATAAAACAAAAAATTAACTTTGACAACATAAATTATTATTAACTTTCTTGAAAACAAGAATTTAGTCTAAAAAAATATAAGTATATCATTTATTATAATTAATGTAAGTAATAATAATAGGTATAGAAAATATTAATAAATCAGTTGTGTTGCAAAATTTTAAAATTGTGGTTTCTTTATGTATTGACTTTTATAAAAAAAAACTCTAAAAAATCAACTTTTAATCAAATATGTTTATCTTTTTTTTTAAGAATTCTATACCCAATAAAAATTAAAATTCAATTACGGGGATATACAAAACAAAGTGGCATTATCTTTTTGCATTGAAGGTGAATTAATAGTTTCAAGCAATGAATTTATATCAGCAAATAAGCAAGAAAGCAATACAGAACTTAAAAATGAACAAAATCAGAAACATAAAAAATCCGTTTCAGCTGCCTCTTTATAAACTTATTTAATATTATTATTTTTTATGGGTACTTTCTATAATTTTTACAATTAAATAGGTGTTAAAATTATGTTTTCTTATGTATTGACTTTTATGAAAAAAAAAAACAAAAAATCAACATTAAAAAAATATGATTCTCATTTTTTGTCACGGATTCTATATCCCAAAGAAAATTAAAAATCAGTTATAAAGGGGACATACAAACCAAAGTGGCATTATCATTTTTTGCATTGAAGATTGGTTAGTTGTGGTTAGTTACAAGCAGTTAATTTGTATCAGCAAATAAGCAACAACAAAATAAATTAAAAGCTTGTGACGTAAATAATCGTTATTTTCAAATATATTTTTAAAAAATACTGTGAGTTTGTAGCAACGCTGCCAATACAAAATCAAAAACACAACTTTAAAAAAAAAATACTTTAACTGCACGGCAAAATCTTATTATTGTTTAATTTAAACTTAAAATTAATAGATATTCCATCGTTAATAAATTGACACTTATCGTTAAAAGAGCCATAAATGTCTTATATTTAAATTTTTATTGAATAAAATTAAAACATATTAGATATTTTGCCTACCTACAAGTGTAAATTACTACTACAACAGAGTTCTAGTTCTATTTGTTACCAACTCTATTTTATTCTAATTAATTTTTTTTAACCCAAGGAATTTTACTTGCTTTTGAAATCCCATTTCAATAAACTTGGCGTATTTATTTGTTTTAAAAATAGATGTATTTATCTAGAAGTTCCTCGAAACTTTAAGTTTTGAGTAAAACTAGAGGTTGAGCTTTAGTTACAGTAAATAATTGAAGAGTGGAAATACCAAAGGAGGTAAGTCCAAATTAAGTTATAGCTCTAAAAAATGTGCTAAGTACCATGCTGAATGTCCTGACAAAGGTTACAAGTGCCAAGCGAAAACGTCCATTTTATATGTATTTTTAAAGGTGACGCTGCCCACTTGCGACACGGTGGTTTCCTTAGACAGGTGACAAGTGCCATTCCATCAGTCACGTATTTCAATAATTGATTTCCTCGATAGACCTGAACACAAAGAATTTTACAGGGAAGCTACTTAACGTAGAAACACCTGGAAGTGAAACAAACACAGCTGCACCTCCTTTCAGGCAGGAATAATAAAAATACATTGGTTCCGTGTCTTAAAAAACTAGTGTGTCACTTACCCCTTTCCTAAATGTCGATTTTGTTTTGTTTTTGTATTTTGTTTTTTTAAAGAAATTTTGCATTTTGTGTTAATTTCTATATTTTCCGATACATTAGGAGACAATTTACTCAATAAACGTTCATTAAAATTATTATTTTGAATTGTACTGAGTTTTTCTCATTTATCTCGAAAGAATGATTTTTCGTACTTCCACTCTTCAATTTAGGTTTGAGTTTTACTGGGTTCAAAGCAAATTAAAAAATAGCCTATTTAAAATAAAATAAAACAAAACAATAAACTCATAATATTTTTAAAAAAGTTATGTAGTTAAAACTTACTTTTAAAAAATGTTTATCATCAACAATAGGGCAGTTGAAGTGAACCTTAATTTCGTGCAAGAGATTTTTATTTTGATTTATGTTAGTTTGAGTTGCAACCTTAAAAAGTATTTTAGTTTAAGTTTTATCTTAGTATTTTATTTTTATTATTGGGTTTTTTTTATTAAAATAAACATCTATTTAAGATTTTTCTTTAAATCTAATTACTTTTAGGTGATGACCTTTGCGGGCGTCAATGACCTGCTCGGTTATTGGATTTTCGGAAGCAAATTTTGTGATACATGGATCGCATTTGACGTCATGTGTTCCACTGCCAGTATATTGAATCTCTGTGCAATATCATTAGATAGGTATATACATATCAAGGACCCTTTAAGGTAAGCTATATTTAAACAAATAAGTATATTATTATTTTCATACATTACCATCATCGAAAATGATTCCGTTGTTAAAAAAACAATATAATAGAATACAGTTTTTCCATTTAAAAAAATTGTTATAAGACCATTATCAAAACTTAAAAGAATACATGGATTTACAGGTACTTATATTGCAAATTGCAGTTATTTACCCATTTTTTAATAGTTATTCCTAAATTTAACGAAGCTTTAAAAAATTATTAAAAAATCTGTTTACATTTTATACTTTGGCAAAGTTTCTACTGACTGAAATAACGAGTAAAATTTTCTAAATGGCTTGTCAAACCAAAAAAAAATGTATTGTAAAAAAGAATAAAACTGCTTTTAAAAATATTTTTTTTTTTTAAATGTATTATTTTAAGTTTTGTAAAGTTACAGATAATTTTATTTTTATATAATTACAAGAATTGATACAGTTTTATTACTTCTGTAGGAACACTTAGCAATACCTTACAACATTTTATTTACCCGTCGGACACTTACTAAGTATGGTTCTTCTCAGACTTTATAAACCTAACTTGCAAGTTCTACACAATTCCACAAACAATCATACTTTCCCAATCATTTTTTACCCAACGTCTATAGAATACTAGAATACAACTAAAAATTTTCATATCTAGGGGTGCCACCATAAAACTATTTACACCTTTTTTTTTTTTTTTATATATATATATATATATATATATATTATATATATATAATATATATATTTATTTATACACAGTATGTCCGCGATGCGTTAACAAGAGGACAAATGGACAAAAATTGAAAGATTCGAAAAAATTCTAATAAAATTCTGCTTGTCAAAATATGAACTACGATGAGAGAATCTATTGTTATTATACAGGGCGTTTCAAAAATGCAAAAACATAAAATCAAACAAAAGCAGTCATTTTCTGGCCTTTTCAGTGAAATAGTAAATAAAAAACTTGTAAATTTTCCTAAACCTAATTCCAAACTTACTGAAAAAAAATTAAATTTGTGAAAAATTAAAAAAAATCAACATTTTTGCAAGTACGCACTACTTTACTACTTTTACTTGATTATTACCTTCACAGTACTAAAAATTAATAAAAACAGATATACAATGAAAAAAATGTAAAAGAAATGTAAATTTAAAATGCATTCTTGCAAAAATGTTGATTTTTTTTAATTTTTCGTAAATTCAAATTTTCTTAAAAATTATGTTTAAAATCGTTTTATTTATAAATAGAAAATCAGTATAATTTTATTTGAATTTAATTTTTTACAATTTAGACGGATCTCATTTTTATATATCTTGAAAACGGTGATCGATTTTTAACTGAAACATTGATAGCCTAATTATTTTTTTAAGTTTTGAAAAATACTTTTGGTTTAATTTTTTGTCTGATAAAAACCAAAAAAATATTTTTTTAGGTTTTTAGAGAAGCCTATTATGAGCCTGGAATGTTTACATAATTTGAGAAAGAAAATGACGGTTTATAATTTGGATATTATTTTATTTTAATATGAAAAACCCAAGTCTTCAGAACTAACCAGAACTCCAAGGGTTGATGTCAAAGAACTCTTTAACCAACCCTGTTAGCTAAATTGTGTTGTGCTGCATAGCGCCATGCATTTTTGACCTAAGAATATGCAGATTAGAACATAGTGACCATGCCTAGAATTTTTTTTTTAGGATTTAAAGTATATTTTTATATGGGATAAAAAGCCATTTTTATGTAAAATTGTTTAATTTTAAATTATTGCTTAAAGCTTAACTTTGCTTTTTTTAAGTAAAAATACAATCAATAACAAAATATATAAATATTTCAAGAAATTTTTATAAAAATATATTTTAGCTACCTTAAAATGTAAACGTTAAAATTTTAAACAAAGGTAAGGATACAAGAAAATGCAATAAAAATAAAATGTAATATTTAGTTAATGTCTTTAAATAGTCCATATATTTCCGGACGATACACGGAAAACATATATTTCCTAAACGTATTTCCATCACGCAACATTGAGGAGCGCTTATGTTAGCAGGAAGTTTACTTTTACCCAGATATATCTTCTCCGTATGTATTTTCACTTGTTGCCAAATTTGGGAAAAAAGAAATATTGGTTTATATAATATTTAAAAGTATTTTGTTTACAAATATAAAAATATAAATAAAATTTTAGGTTTTTAAGGTTATTTTGCTTGTGCGAGTTTTTAGATATCTTTAATATTTTATTGCATTAACTTATATAACCATTATAACACTCAGAGGGACTTTCTAAATAAAACATTTTTTTAATATAATAAAGGTAGATAACTTATCCCCACTGGCGTATTTCAAAATTCTTTATATAAAATGTGGGGCATGAGATCTACAACAAATATGTATATGCCAGATGTCATTGGCTGCAAGGTACGCCACTTTGGTAAAAAAAAATAGTTTTGGACTTTTTGCACAAAAGTTGTTTTTCTTGGAGTGCTCACTCAGAAAAAATCGGTCTTTTAAAAACAAAATATGTGTTTGTAAATTTAATTAAATTTAATGGTTTAATTCTAAATTTTGCAAAAATATTTACATTTTTCTTAAAATGTAAAAGAGATACCTCTAAAATATTTACATAAAAAAATTGTTGAGTGAAAAAAATTCAGCTGGCTATAGTTTTTAGAAAAACATAACCATGCAACAATTTTGCATAATTTGAGATTTGACGAGAAAATTCGATCAAATTCGCCAAAAAAATACAAATAAAGAATTTAGTTTCAAAACTCATATTTTTCTCTGGTGGGGCACCCAAAAATTATTTTATTTATTTAACTTTTATTTGCAAATTCCAAAATCCTTTGATGCCAATAGCATCTGCTATAGACTTGGTGTAGGTCCCATGTCTTACTTAAAAAAAGAAAATTGTAGAGCCCCAATTATTCTTTCTTTAATATACAGTGTGTCCAAAATTGATAGGGAATGAACTTGAATCTTGAAAATTAAAAGAGATAAAAAGACAATAAAAAGCGAAAGTTTTAAACCATTTAATTGTAAATTTGATGGCTTTTTGATGGCAGCTCTATTTTTTTGTTGGTTATTTTTAAAAAATAAAAAATTGCATTTTGTAAAAAGTGCTGTTTTTTTTATTTCCAAATATTTTTTTCATTCGTAGAAACGTTATAGCGATGCATCCCTACATTTAGATTTAAATTTCCACCTTTTGGTTTTAAGATAACATCATTAACTTTTTTTTTAAAGCGGACATTTTGTTTTTTAGCAATTTAGATAAAAAGTTCTGTTTTAAACTACTGTTTAAGGTTACATACTTTTTATTCCAATAAATTTCTTGCATATTTGCATATTTTATTAGCATAATTTTGCATATTTCATTAAATATTCTTCTATATACAGTATGTCCGCGGATGCGGTTAACAAGAGGACAAATGAACTAAAAATTGAAAGATACGAAAAAAAGTCATTCTAAATAAAAAAATTCTGCTTGTCGAAAAAATATGAACTACAATGAGAAAATAGATTTTTATCATACAGGGCGTCTCAAAAATGCAAAAACATATAATATAACAAGAGCAAACAGTCATTTTTGGCCTTTTAACGTGAAATATTAATTAAAAAACTTGCTTTAAATTTACTTCTTAACCTGATACCAAACTTACTGAAGAAAATTTGAATTTTGGAAAAATAAAAAAAGAAACATTTTGCAAGTACGTATATTACTACTTTTTCTTAAATAATACCTTTACATTACTAAACATTATTAAAATTAAATATACAATTTCAAAAATATAAAATGTAAAATAAAATGTTAATGTAAAATGCGTACTTGCAAAAATGTTGATTTTTTTTTTAATTTTTCGTAATTTCAAAATTTCTTCAGAAAGTTCGGAATCCAGATTAAAAATACATTTGGAGCAAGTTTTATATTTATCATTTTACGTAAAATGCCAAAGAACCACTGTTTGCTCTTGTTTGATATTATGTTTTTGCATTTTTGAGACGCCCTGTATGATAATAATCTATCTTTTCATTATAGTTTATATTTTTTTGACAAGCAGATATTTTATCAAGAATGACTTTTTTTCGTATCTTTCAATTTTTGGTCCATTTGTCCTCTTGTTAACCGCATCCGCGGACATACTGTATATGCGCATATTTCTTACGCTTTTCTTTGCAAATGATTAAAACTATCCCTTTTCTTTTAAGTCTTTGAATATTTAAGTTCCCTATTAATAAACTACGTTTAACCACATTTAAGACACCCACGGAGCATTAGTACTTAAGATTAAAGCCTTCGTAGACTGTTCCATAATAATAAAAAAACGCACACTTACCGTTATATGTTTTTAAAAAAAGAAGATGTAAAAAAAAAGTGTGACTTGCGATGGTTGTGAAAATTATATTACTTTTGTGTAAGTTATGACATGTTTACTTTACTTCATTAAGCTAGGAAATAATAGGAAAATTTTAAAGTCCTACCTTAAATGATTTATCTTATTTGATCTGTCAGGAAAGGTTTTATATTTTTAATAAGTTAAGACCAAATAAACACACGGGATGTGCCTTCAAAATAACAATTTTTATATTACTCTGTATTTAAAATACTTAAAAAGTCATAACAAATTTGTTACAAAAATCTGTTATTTAGTTGTAAAATAGTCCACTTATACAGTGTGTCTACTTTAGTTGGAACCATATGGTAAAGTTATTTTAAATTAACGGTTATACTTAAATATGCAATAACAGCTATTCAGCATAAAAATTTAGGATTTGTGATTATTTACTAATAATTCCGTATTAATTGTTTTGGCCTAATACAATTTAACGTAATCTAATACAAATAACGTAACGCACTGACATGAAATATTTGACATTGTGTGTTAGAGTAGGTTTGTATTTGTAAAATAACAGGAAAAATGACAAATTTACTAAATCGTGAAAAAAAAAAAGAAAAAAATAGAAAATTATTAGTAAATAATCACTAATTCTAAATTTTCATTCTAAATAGCTGTAATTGCATATATAAATATAACTTTTATTTTAAAATTACTTTACATTATAACATTCTTCTGTATTGTAAAAAATAAAGGTACTTTACTCATGAGTAATATTCATATCTTTTGACCAACCCCGTATACGGCTTAAAAAAATTGATATCTAATGGTGGCATTTTAAGTTTTGGACCATGCAGAACTTTTTATAAAAAATAACTTTTTTTCGTAAACTTAATAATAAAAAAGTTTTCCATATGGTTCCAACTTAAGTAGACCTATATATAAAACCGCAACATTTTTTTTGAGAGTCCTATCTTTAATATTCCCTAATTGTCAAAAAAGGCACACCTTGTACATTTCAATTTTACCGTAATAAAATAGATAACTATTTCTGTGGGCACGTAGGCGTTTATAATAGATATGTACCTCGTAACATTAAAGATAGTACTAACATTAAGCAAGGTTATTTGAAGCGAAATCACTTAACCGCATCTACATATCAAAACTTCTCTTTCGGCGATGTTCTTGGTGTATTCAGCTTTAACTTAGTATTCAGCAAAATACCTTTAGCGGCTTTTATGGTGTTTATTTAAGGCATTACTTGTGCCACAAGAGACTTGTCGAGAATTTGCGTCTTGATTTTGCAGATAATAGTAAATGTCAACTGAAAGCTTTCTTCATAATTTATGAAAATATCGTGGATGTCTTAATATCCAGACATTTTCGTGACGTTATTATGGCATGAAAATAAAAATTAGATAACTATGGGTTAGCGTATAAATGTAATAAGATTACATGTTCTTTTTCTTTTAGGTATACAGGGTGATTTCAAACTTATATTTAAAAATTTAGAACACTTCCGTTGTGATGCTTTAGAAGATATCAACCAAAATAAATGTATAAAAAATTTTAAAAATTACTTTATGCACAGGGTGTTTCTTTAATATTGCAAAAAACTACAAGCGAACTTGAAGAAAAATACGAAAAAAAGTTTCTATGAACGTATGGCCCCAAACTTCTTAATTTTAGCACCATAGGACAGAAGAGTTTTAAGAAAAAAAATATATATAATTTAAATGTGAATAAACATAAACCAATAAATTTATATCTTTAAATTTATCTTTTTCTGGATTTAAAAAACTTGCAACTTAAAAAATCGTTTGTCAAGGCTTTAGGTATTTGGGAACTTTTTTTTCTTGTGCATTTTGTTTGTAAATTGTGCCGTTGTTAGCAATATAAATGAGCGAAATAAAATAATTTAATAAAAAAATCATTGAGGATTGCAAATTTAAACACTTCCCCATAATACCAGATGATCCCACATTTTCTTGTAAGAAAGCCTTTAAAAAAAGCATTTTTCCCACTTGCATCTATGTTTATTTACATTTTCATAAACTAAAATAATTTATTTTTTTCACACTCTTCCGCCCTGTAGTTTAAAAGTTAATTTTTATATATATATATATATATATATATATATATATATATATATATAAAATATATATAAAATATATATATATATATATATATATATATATATTTATATATATATATATAATATATATAATATATATATATATTATATATAATATATATATACAGTATGTCCACGGAAAAGGTGTTGAAGAGAAAAAACTTAAAATGGTACAAGAGTAAAGTGCATTTATTTGAGAAGATATGGAAATAAGTTACTAGGAAAAGTGTTTCAAAATTAAAAGGTAGTCTCTAATACCAATTTTCGAAAAAATCGGCCTGCTTTTATTTTATTTAATATCAATTTAAATTTTTAATATCAATTTTATCAAATTTTTTGCTGTTAAGTAAGAATTATAAAAGCGAAATGTCAATAAAGCTTGTCACTATCAACGCCTACTAGTACAATAATGAGATGTTAAGTTGGAATAAGTTAATTAATATTAAAATTATTTTTATCACAAATTAATAAAAGTAGTCCGATTTTTTTGATAATTGATATTAATAACTATCTTTTATTTTTGAACAACTTTTTAAGTAACTTCTCAAATAAATGCACTTGACTCTTGAACCATTTAAAGTTTTTTTAATTTTCTGAATACCGCGTATAAAATTTGTTAAATGTTTTTATCCCAATCTTACTCTGAGAAGTAGCAAATTTTTTTCAGAGTAGCTTTTTTTTTAATGAAATTAAAAATAAAGAAGTTTTTTACTATTCAACACCTTTTCCGTGGACGTACTGGTGTGTCCACGGCAAAGGTGTTGAATAGGAAAAACTTCTTTATATTTAATTTTATCGAAAAAAGCTACTCTTAATAAAAAGTTTTGTTACGTCTTAGAGTAAGATTGAAAAAGAAAAATTTAACATATTTTATACGCGGTGTTCAGAAAATTGAAAAAAACTTAAAATGGTACAAGAGTAAAGTGCATTTATTTGCAAAGATATGGAAATAAGTTACTAGGAAAAGTTGTTCAAACGTAAAAGGCAGTCTCTAATACCAATTTTTGAAAAAATTGGCCCAGTTTTTATTTGTATTAAAATTTCATTATCAATTAACTAATTCCAAATTTTTGTACTAGTAGGCGTTGATAGTGACAAGCTTTATTGACACTTCGCTTTAATAATTTATTAGCCACTCAGCTATCTTATTAAAGCTTTTATAATGATAATTCTTTAAAGAAAAATAATTTTCAAGTTGATAATAAAATGGGATTGTATGAATCCTTATAAGAAACTTTCTTATTATTATTTTTGCGACTATTTAATATATTTTCAATATTTGAATCACAAAGTAAATAAAATCTGTAGCACAGATATATAAACATAATAATTATACTGTATAAAAAAAATATATAATATATATATTTAAAGATATTATTGATAATAATGTTTGACTTATTCATTTTGTAAATAATAGAAGAAGATTAAATTATTAAAAATTTAAAGGTCCTTATTAACTTATTAAATAATTAACTCTATTATTGAGATTTTTTATTTTTTTTATTTTTTATTTTTCAATTTCTGGTTAGAATTAAATTTAAAAGGATTTTTCGAGTTAACCTTTACTGATATATGGGATTTGTCAGTGATCACCTGTATAAGTAAACATTATTATTAATTGTTTCCAGCATATTTATTGAATTTTAATATATTGTTACAAGAAGGTAAAGATTCTGTGAGGTTTAGAATAAAAACAAATAATTTAACCTGTAGAAACGACGAAAATGACCAATAATGACTTTTCAAGTTTCATTTTTCTATGAACAAATAATTCTCATTTCAGAAGAACTTATTGATAATGACATCGTTTGTACGTATTCTTCTTTGGACACAGAAAAAGAAGTAGAAGAAGATTGTGAGGAAACTTCAGTAAAAATTTCAAAGCGTCAGGCTATGTAAGCTTTAGAAGAGATGTCATGTCAAATATTGACGATTTTAGTATTTTTTATTAAATTTATTTTATCGAAAAACAGGTTTCAGCAACTAGCAATCAAATACAAGCAAATATAACCGATTACTTTAAGTCATACACTTTACTGTATTGTGTTATGTACAGGGTGAGTCAACGATAGAGTAAAGTTCATTATTTCATTGGTTTCAAAAGTTGAGAAAATGTAATAAAAAAGTGTAAGATTCTTAGGATGCACAATTTAAAAATATTTTAAAGTATACAGGGTGGCTCAAAAAAGCGTGACGAATAAAACATACATTTTTTTAAATGAAACACCCTATTTTTAAATTTTGTTTTGAATTCCTAAGATTCTTCAACTTTTTTATTAATAGTAATGCATATCTAAACCTAATAGTTTTTCCAATATTTCAATTTTTCTAATAAGAAAATAATTTTCACACTTGCAAAAAAATTACGATAGCGCCATTATTTTTGAAGGTAGATCACTCATATTTGATATTAGCGTTATTCGAAGATGACGTAAAAGATATATGCAACGGAATTTTAATTAGATGCTACAGGGTGTTCAAAATAAACGAATATATTTGGATTATTTTTAAAATTTAAAAATCTCGATTTTTTTAAATGGCGCACCATATATCTTATTATTTTTTCTGAAAGATCTTACAAAAACCCACAACTTTTATTAAGTATGTCATATACCTATTTTTAATACCTTTTCGATTTATTTTAACTTTTCCAATATTTACCCTTCTTTCTGTCTAAGACTATTGCTATAACATTAGTTGGCCATTTTTAAATTTTAAATTCACAGAAAAAGTAAATAATAATAAATACCTATTACTACAAATTAACTTATTTTTAATTATTATTAGTGACAATAAATGTTCAAAAATATGCCCTTCTACTTGATACACATGTTTAGTCTTTCTATCGTATATTTTCTTGGACGTTCCTTAGCATAAACGGTGTTATTCTCCTGCACGCGTCCCGAATCCTATTTTCCATATCTTCCTGTGTTGTAGGGGATTCACATAAACACGATCTTTAACATATCCCCACAAAAGAAATCTAGTGGTGTTAAGTCACATGATCGAGGGGCCATCCAATGAATCCACCTCTACTGATCCATTTCTGTGGGTAATGATTATTTAAAAATTCTCGAACTTCTCATTTTTGGGTTTGGGAGGGCTTATCTTGAAGCCACTTTTTGGATCCCCAATTTTCAAAATTTTTGAAAAGTTAAGGTAAATAAATTTTGCAAAAAGTTTAAATATCTGGGTTTTAAATGTTTTTGCGAAAAATATTTCCCAATAACTTTTTAAATGTTTTATTCCCACCCACATTAAGTAAATGGTTTTGGTTTGCACTTTACCCAGACTGGATTAACTGTTGAATAAAAGGGGGCATTTAGACGATTAATCACTTCATTACTGCAAAAGTAGCCCATCGGGAAAAATTTTTTTGAAAATTTGGATCCCTCTATTGGTTTTATTTATAACGGGGAGAAGTTTACCCTGTTCAAAAAAACCGGTCTGAAATTTCTTGGTGTGGGTTTCCCTGTGGAAGGGATGATATTTTGTTTTCTATGGTGCGGTTAACGGTAGATTGGGATGTATCCCCAAAGCTAGCTATTTGACGGCTACTGCCCTGGGGATTATCGAACTTAAAAAAAATTTTTCCAATTTTTTTTCCTCTTTGGGAACCCATTCCGGTTTTTACCACTTCCTTTTTTCATTTTCCCAATACTACCACTGGCATTAAACCGTTCCTTTAAACCTGAAAAAGGTTGCCTAGTGGTACACGTCTATTAGGGTTTTCCCTTTTTTAAAGTCTTACCCAACAGGTTTCTTTCCCTCCCCCATATTAAACCCTTAAATTTTTTTAAAGCTTTGGAAAACCCTCCCCATTTTTTTTAAATTTACTGGCCCCACAAAAAAATTTAAAATTTATTACTCGATGTCAGGTTAAAATTTGACAATGTCATTTTTCCTTGGCCAACTAATGTTATGGCAATAGTCTTGAAGAAAAAAGGGGTTAAATTTGGGAAAAAGGGGTTAAAAAAAATTTGGAAAGGGTTTTAAAAAAATAATTATTTCTTTCCCCTTAATAAAAGTTGTTTTTTTTGAAAAGATCTTTCAGAAAAATAATAATATATTTTGGTGACCCATTTAAAAAAATCAGTTTTTCAATTTAAAATGATCCAATATTTTTTATTTTGAAACCCTTAGCATCTAATTAAATTCTTTGCATATATTTTTTAACTTTATCTTCAAATAATTTATTATCAAATAAAAAGTGATCTACCTTCAAAAATAAGGGCCCTTTTACCCGTAATTTTAAAAGTGTGAAAATTATTTTCTTTTAGAAAAAGGAAATATTGGAAAAACTATTAGGTTTGGGGTTGTTATTATTAATAAAAAAGGGAAAAATTTTTAAAAAGAATTCAAAACAAAATTTAAAAATGGGGTTGTTTCATTTAAAAAAAAATGTATTTTTTTTTGTCACGCTTTTTTGGCTTCCCCTTAAAACCCTTTAAAATTTTTAAATTTTTGCCCCTAAGAATCTTTCATCTTTTGAAATTTACTATTTTCTCATAACTTTTAAAAAATGAAATAATGAATTTTATCTTTTGGTTGACTCCCCCTGTCCAACATACATCCCATTTTTTTTTATTTTAAAATTAAATAAATCAAAATTTAATTCAAAAAATCCCTTTTTATAAACATTATCACCTCCATTGGAAAAAAGGGGCACATTTTTACCTCCATAAGCAAGGGGCTTATGTAAATAAGGCAACAACCCTTTTTCCTTTTTAATTGGAACTGAATTCAAAACCCTTTTGGTAAATCCCCGAACCAGTATATTTTATATATATTAAAATATATATATATATATATAAAATATATATATATATATATATATATATATATATATATAAAATATATATATATAAAATATTTTATATATATATATATATATATATATATATATATATATATATATATATATATATATATATATATATATATATATTTTATATATATATATATATATTTTATATATATATATATATATATATATATATATATATATATATATATATATATATAAAATAAAAAACTTAACAAAACCAAATACGTAGGTCAAACAACCAGGTGGTTTTCAAATTTGGTTTAAAAAAAAACATTAAAAAAAAAACAAACAACCTTGGTCTTTTTAAATGTCATTTAAAAATTTAAAATTTTTAAAAAAAAAAATAAAAATAAAACGTTTAAGTTGAAAAAGTAAGCTTTTAAAATGATAAACCGGACGCTGTAAATTAACTGATGTCCAATCCAAACATTTCAGTAAGAAAACCTGTTTCAGCCTAAAATAAGGTGGCTGTAGCTATTTATAAATTAGTCAGCTAAAGTAAATACTGGAATGTTGAAAGTATGTTTGGTGTACACAAATCTTTGCACGTTATTTTATATTAGAGTTTTTAAAATCTTGAAAATATTAATAAAGGAGATTTTTTGGGGGGAAGGAAATTGCTGAACACTTGGGGGAAAACGGTTTTTTTAAATGATCGATGCAATAGCTGATAAGTAAGGTATGTATGTACTAACGTAGGTTGAAGGGCGATTGAACTAATAAGAAACTTAGTTAGTTTTAGGAAAACAAAGAGGTAAGAAACGACATTAAAATTAAAAAATTTGAAATATTTTTTTTCTAAGCAAGATATCCTGTTATGTTTATTATACATAACATAATATTATGACTGCGTCGATTTTTTTTTAAATTATGATCTATCAGTCATCAGCGACTTTGCAATAAAAAATAATTTTTATTTTTCTGACCTATACATTAAAAACGTTCTGTGTTAGATACATAAATTTACATTTAAAAGACGTTCTTGGCAAATTTAAATTTAGCTTAGTATTCAGCGAAATACCTTCGCCGTCTTTTATAGTGTTTACTTAAGGCATTGCTTGAGCCCCAAGAGATTTGTCAAGAATTTGTTTCCCCTGGTTTTTTGGGAATAGAAAATGAAACTTGAGGGAAACCTATATGTTTAAACCCTATTTCTGTTTATTTCTAAAAACATAATTAGTGTTTTGATATCACTTCAAAACAACAAAAGTAAAATGATTACCAATTAAAATTTTTTGGGTTTTATTTTTAAAAAATTAAAAACAAATTTTAAATTTAAAGTAATTAAAAATTTTGGGGTTTTCAATGTAACCAATTATACCTAAAAGTCTTAGTATGGGCTAATATTCTCGCAGTTAGTAAATATAGAGGGACCAAATTTTGGCAAATGCATACGTATAAAAAAATCTACTTTTTTACCCTTTTTTACCAGATTTTTTACCCTTGCAGGGGTGGCACCACCCAAAAATCTTAAATGAAATCCTATGTCGGTATTTAGCTCCATTTAAAGGCCTTTAAGAAACAAACATTGCTGCACAAACCAGAGGTCTCTACGATCACCCGTTTCCGATTAATAAGGGATTATTAATAAATAGCAGTCTAGAAGAACATTTTTTATTTTTATATTATGAGATATTCAAAATGACTACCACCAACCTCTTGACAATAATAGAGTTTACTTTGGTATTCTGTTCTTACTTTTGTCAGAATTTGTATGTTATAGTGCCATGTTGTTTGGTTTTGTTGCAAATCCCCTTTCCTTTACATAACCCCAGAAGAAGAAGTCGAGGGGAGCGAGGTCAGGGAACTTGGTGGCCATTCAATAGGCCCTCTACGCTTTTAATCCAGCGACCAGAAAATTCCTCATCTAGTTATAGTTTTCCAGTTAAATAAAAGTGTGAAGGTGCCCCATTATGCTGAAAAATTGGATCGTAGTCAAAAGCATCATTCTTAATAGTAGCTACAATTGCAAGTGTAATTGCTTTTTCTAAAAGTTGGAAGTGTGTATTACCAAAAATTCCGGCTCATACGAGAATTTTGATTACTCCAGTATCAACAATTGTGTCTATTAACTAAACCATTTAGAAAAACCTGGCTTCGTCACTGAAACATATCCGATAGAGGGACTTTGGTTGTGTGGAAATTGAATTTTCCATAGTTTCACAAAACTGCAGCCTTTGATCTGGGCCTTTTCACTAAGTTCTTGTACAAGATGAACTTTAAAGTTATAAAATTTAGGCTTTTGTAAAATTTCATGCACTGTTGATTTGCCTATGGTACCTACATCGGCGGCTATTTTGCTAACTTATTGCTTTGGTTCAATGGCAATTCTACCCAAAACTTGTATCTGAAGCTCCTTAGTTTTAAGGGACGGGCGACCAGATCTTGGAACGTCTTTTACGCTAAAAGTTAAAGTGAATTTTGGGACAACACTTCTCACGTAACTAGGAGAAACTGATTGGAAAAATATCATTAAACAATTTTGCTGCCTCATGATAATTTTGATTAGCTTGTTCATACAAAAAAATAATTTCAACTTTGTCTTCATTTGCGCGACCTATATCGAAACGTATAAAATCACAAAATTTATTAATGCCTTTTAATGTTACTGTCAAACTATAACAGCATTAATGAATGGTGCTGAAGAGAGATGATAAGAGAATGTCGTAAAAAATGATTTACAAAACGTGATATTTTTTTTAAAGAAATTTAAATCGTTTTATTCGAATGCTAGTTACTTTACAGACCTCTAGTTTGTGCAGCAATGTTTGTTTTTTAAAGGCCTTTAAAATGAGCTACATTTCATTTAAAATTTTTGGGTGCAACCCCCTGATGCTATTGTTAATGCATAAAGAAGTAGATTTTTTTGTACATATGCATTCGCCAAAATTTGCTTTCTCTATATTCATTAACTTCGGAGATATTAGCCCGTATAAGACTTTTCGGACACCCTGTATAACAAAAGTATTTAAGTTAACTATCTTAGCTATTTAGTAAGCGTACGCTGTAGAAAGAAAATACATTTAAACAATTTTTTTAATTGCGGTTTTGATTTATTTTAAAGTCTCTTAGAATAAATAGACAAACCAAAGGTTTTTTTTTGTTAGTTGTTGTTAATACAAATTTAATCGAGTAAAAACACCCACCTTTGTCTTTTCTCCTAGGGATATTTTTGTGGGATCCTAGTTGTACCAGAATGTATATTTTGCCCGATTAAGTGATTTTTTTTATTTTGATAAATTTTTTATATTTCTTTTTATTCCTTGTTTTTTTTTAGTGCACAGTTCTGTAGCAATATAAATTTCCAGTTTGTAATATCCATATCTAGGGGCTTTAAAGGTTTTTAACCTCAAAATTTAAAACTATACGTTTTGTCAACAAATCTATTGTTTTAAAAAATATCTTTAAAATTACGCTACTTCCCATAAAATCTTTAATTTGGGATATCGCAAGGCTTCAGTTTTTAAGGCATTTTTCACTTTTTCAACATATTAAAAAAGTGGTACTTTTTAATTAAATATTATTTTAAAAAAATATATTTTTTATAACCATCGTAGAAAAAAACATATCCAGTTCTTTAAGGCAAATAATGCCCTAATTTGTTCTCTTTAAAAAAGTTTATTTTATCATAAATTTTGCCAATCCAATTTAGTTTACTCATAAAAACTCGGTAAAGGCCTAACATTTTATTGCTTGTAAAAGTAATAGTATTTGGTTACTGACGTAATTTCCTTTATTAATTGCTCTCAAGTAACGGCATCAGATTAAACTAATCAAAGTATTATATTTACTTGTTTATTAAGAACCATGAAATGGGGTTACTTTTAGTAAACCCTCCTGATCATAAAGTTTTATATTGCCAATAGGATTTTTGATATTAAAGTGTAAAACAAATAAACTTAAGTTACAACTTCCACTATTTTTTTTACTATTGATAGTCTAGTCAAGAAGTGTGTTTCCTGCGAAAAAAAGTTTGAAGGCTTTAAAAAATATGAGCGGAATATGAGGATTTTTTTGCCAATAAAAATTGCAATTGTTATTAACAAAAAACGAAATAAAAAAAGCCATTTCGATTTTTGATGATAACTCAAAAACCATAAAAAATAGAGGAAATTTTAAATAAGACCTTTAAAGAGGAGGAAATTTTCGATAAAAAAGTCCAAACTTCCGGTGTTCTACCTTCATTATTAATAATTTTAATTTAACATGCTGAAAATGGGCCTCCGCGCGATCTTTTTGGTAGCGACCTCGGTGTCAAAACCGAGTACGTCATAGATAATTTTTTTAGGGCATTAAATATTAATTAAAACATTTAAAAAACTATGGTATATTTAGAACACTTCAAAGAATATATTTCCCTTGAAAATTTAACTTAAAGTTATTTTTTTAACAAGTTGGACAACTGTCAATTATCAAAATTGTTTCGAAATCTCGTCCTTATTGTACAATAAAAAAAAATGCTTAGATAATTGTAGTTTCAATTTTTTGTCTTGTGAAGCTATGTTTATATAAATTCTTAACAAGATAACGCCATAAAAGTTTTAAAAAATTTAATCCTTTGTTTATAATAATTCTATAATTTTAACAAAAAAATAAAATCAGAGTAATATTGTTAAAGTTATAAAATTACAATAAACAAAGCACTAAAAAATTTTAAACTTTTATGGCGTGATCCCTGTTAGGTTTAATTTAATTTATACCACAGGTATTTAAACATTTTTTTAATGTGCAATAACGACGAAAGTTGTAAACAACTTTGTTAATTAACAATTGTCTTACTTGTTGAAAAATTTACTTAAAGTTAAATTTTTAACGGAAATAAATTCTCTAGAGTGTTCTGAATACGCCATAATTTTTTAACCTTTTTTAATTTATATTTAATATCCTAAAAAAAATTTCTCTCGGCGGCCTATTTTCAGCGTTAAATTAAAACTATAAATAATGGAGATAGAAAGAATTTCCAAAAGAAACCTTTTCCGGTGTTTCTTGTGTGATCCAGGGCAATTAAGTGGATTTTATTTTTTTCTCGAAAACTAAGCGAGATACGGAAATAATTTAAAGGACAAAAAAACTTTAACACTATTTGTTGATTGAAAGAAAATACAAAAATTGCACAGTGTAGTATATTTTTTCTCATAAATATTCGTACAGAGCTCAAGACACCACTGGATTTATTAAATGTAATGAAGACAGAGATAAATTAGGATTTTAATGCTATAAATACCACCGCCAAATTACAAAAAAGGGAAAAACATTTAAAGAAAAGCCTTTTTTTAGTTTAACACCCGGTCTTAGAACTTATATATATATATAATATTATATATATATATATATATATATATATATATATATATATATATATAATATATATATATATTATATATATATATATATATACCGGGTGTTTCAAATTCGACTCTCACCATTGGGATCTCGGAAACTATAGGAGATACGAAGATGGTTAAATTGGGGCAAAGTTGGGCATTTATGTGACCAACAATATACTTCATTATAGAATCTATGCTCCATTGTCTTATGTTCAATTGTTACACAACGTTCGGTTAGTGATGTATCTCCAACCGTTTTCAAGTGATAACTGTTGGAGATACATCACTAACAAACGTTAATTAACTAATTACAGACAATGGAATAGTTCTATAGTTATTGAAACCAACATTGTCTAACACCTTCAACAATATACTGTTTAGAAAGTTTGAAAATTCCGAGTAATTCCGGAGATATCGGAAAAAAAAACGAAATTTTGGAAAATCGTTTTTTTTTTTTTCCGGGTTTCTTTTTCAACAACCCAAAATAAATAATACATTTGCATTGTCACTTTTTCCGCTCTATCGAATGGTGTTTATAGTTTTGCAACTCGACGTTTCTTTTTTCCGTAACCATCATAAATTTTTTTTTTCTTATGGACGCCTTTGGGGAATTCCACAAATTTGAATGGCCCTTTTTATCACATTTTCAACGATGTATCATAAGTTACCCTTGTTGCCTGGAAAATCCGAAAAATTAACTAGAATATTTTTATAACGTAGTTGGCTTTGATTTCTCAAATCGGTGACGTGTAAATGACATTCTGTGTTTACTGTCAGTTGTGGTGTCGTTAAAAATGGAATTCACCAATGACGAAAAACGAGATATGGTAAAACTTTATTACAAGAATGATAGGAACAGTGTGAAAACATCGGAAGTGTATCTTAACTCGTATCCGAGAGACGACAACCTCATCGAACTTTATTCAAATTATTGGATAGAAACCTCGCTGAGTATGGTTCGTTTGAAAAGCCCAGACAAAAATATGGGGACAGAATGGATGAGGAAAGTAAAGAAAACATCGTAAATGAGGTATAATTAATGTTAACATTCGAGTTTTAGGACGCAAAGTACCTAATCGATTATCTATTCGGAAAAAATGTTGACGAACGCGGCAATTTTCAAATACATACCGGGCATGCGTCGACTTTATGACTTAGTTCGAATTTAAGGAATTAGTTACTTTGCGATCAACTGTAAAAAAATATTAAACCGTTTATGAAAAACTAATACATATTTTGTGTAAATACGAATCCAGGTAAATCCACACGCCAGATACACACTGATTTGGATGTTTCTTCGCACACGTCTGTTTGGGAGAGATCAGGAAAAGTGGTTTCAAATGCTACAAAATCCACATATCGCAAAAACTGCACCCTGGTGATTCTGAAAGGCGATTACAATTTTGTGATTGGCGATATTATTTGGACAGATGAGCACTTTCACCAATTGTGGAATATTTAATCGAAACAATGAACACATTTGGAGCATAAACAATCCCCGGCAGTTTCGAGAATTACGACCCCAAGTGCGATTCAGTCTTAATGTCTGGGCAGGCATTTATAAAAATAGAATTTTGGGACCTCATTTTTTCAACGGAAATTTGAACGCTGAAATGTATTATCAGTTTTGACGTCAACTTTTGAAGACTATTTGGACGATTTACCATAAGCAAACTACAACGTATTTGGTTCCAACACGATGGTGCTCCACCTCACAACACAAGACAAGTATCTGATTATCTTTCCGAAAGGTTTGGTGACAGGTGGATTGGGAATAATGGGCCGGTAAGATGGCCAGCTAGGTCTCAGATCTCAATGTCTCGATACATTTTATGGGTACGTTGAAAAACCGAATTTATGCAGCGAATACCAAAATATCGAGGAACTTCAACTCAATATCGTTAGGGAGTTTGGAAGATTAGAAGGAGGAAATAAATCGCGCAGTTAATAACATACAGAGAAGAGTGGCGATTTGTTTAGAAAATGACGGGCAGCATTTTGAACATTTGTTATAATTTTTTTGTTCTAGTTTTTAGTAATTTTCTGTTATTTAAACCATTCGGTTGTCATTTTGTTGTCTAGAGGCTTTCAAACGAACCATACTCAGCGAAGTTTCGATGAGGTTGTCGTCTCTCGGGATACGAGTTAAGATACACTTCCGATGTTTTCACACTGTTCCTATCATTCTTGTAATAAAGTTTTACCATATCAAAATTCAAAAATAAATGAATAACAAACAAACACCTCGATAAATGCCTAATTTTCCTCTTCGCGGCTGTTGACCCAGACCATGCGGTTACACTGCTTCGGAAATCAGCCGAAATCGCCCAATCGTAAATTAGATCGGGAATAGTCGACTCGGCTCCGTTTAACAAAATACGGTCAATGCAGGCTGGCAGCCGGGCTTTTTGCCAACGAACGAAACCACCGATCTGGAGATCGCTGCGTGAAACTTGTGGAATCCAGTAATCGGTCAACGAGTTTATACGCTTAGGATAATAAAGGAAAATTTAGAAGATTAAAAAAATATACAGGGTGTCCCAGAATATGTGGGCAATCTCTTGGAATCTAATAGAAAACCTTAAAATATTATGACAAGTTCCCATCATTTTTCCCCTAAGCCTCCCCTACGGAGATACAGGTCAATAATGGAGGCCTCTGAAAATCGTTTTTGTTTAAATAACTTTTAAAATACAAGGCGTAATTTAATATTTTTTTAATATGATGGTTACTAGATAAGTCTTCTTAAAATGAACCCATTAAATCATATTTGGCTTATTTAGTTTGCCAGGGACGGACTAGCTTTGGCACAATAATTGCAATTTTTTAATCACCCTGTATGATAAAGGCTCAACAATATTATTTTTAGATAGCTCTAACCTTAAACTAAAAAAAGGTACTCTTGATTGACATCGATAAAATCAACTGTTTACGAGAAATAAAATATCATGGTTGGTAATTTTTTTACATTATACAGGGTGTTTTCAAATTGTACGTTAATATTAGGGAAATAAATTTTTGGGTCCATTTTAAGAAGAAAATTTCATATGAACGTATGTCCTAAACGTCTTAACTTTTGAGATACAGGGTGGTAAAATTTTCAAAAATAAATAATTTATTATTAAAACCTATAATACCACTTATGATATTTTAATGAAATTTGACATATAAGTACTATGTATCAAGAAGCCTTTTTTAGTGTACCACATTTTTTTTTATTTCCACCAGTGGCGTTCTTCCAGAATTTGACCTGCCTATTTTGGCAAATAAAAAAAAATGTGATACACTAAAAAATGATTCTTGATACCTACTACATGTATGCCAAATTTCATTAAAATATCTAAAGTGGTATTACAAATTTTAATAATAAATTATTTATTTGAAATTTTACCACCTGTATCTCAAGTTAAGACGTTTAGGACATACGTTTATATGAAGTTTTCTTCTAAAATGGACCCAAAAATTGATTCCTAATATTAAGTAAATTAGAAAACACCCTGTTTAATTTTAAAAAATTACCAACATGATATTTATTCGTAACAGTTGATTTTATCGAGTAAATCAAGACCTTTTAGTTTAAGGTTAAGCTACCCAAAAATAATATTGTTAAGCTTTATCATACAGGGTGTTAAAAACAATTGCCAGGTGTCCGTCCTGGAATAAATAAGCGAATACTTAATGGGTTCATTTAGAAGACTTATCTAGTAACCATATATTAAAAAAATATTAAATTACGCCTAGTATTTAAAAGTTATTTAAACAAAAACGATTTTCAGGGGCGTCCGTTATGTACCTGTATCTCCGTAGGGAAGGCTCATAGAAAAAAAGTTTATGGGAACTTGTTATAATATTTTTAGGTTTTCTATTAGATTCCGAGAGATTGCCCACATATTCTGGGACACCCTGTATATATTTTTTTATTTATATCATTATTATGTTTTTTTGGAAAAATAAGTCTAAAATATTGGGAGGTCATTGACCAAATGACAGAATGGAGGAGCCGCCACTGTTTAAAGGTTATAATATTATGCAAATTGATTTTGGTTTTACCTGATATTATCTTAACGCAATGTTCTACGCTAGAATTGTATTTTAAAAGACCTATAACAAGATTGTAGCCTATTGTAAAAAAAAATATCATAATTTATATCGACTTAATATATGTAAACGTTTGGTTACCTTTATCACAATGATTATATAAAATTAAATAACTTGAATGTACCAACAATAATGGAGATGGAAGATAAAATGAGTAATAGTAACCATTTGACCACTTACAATAGTTAAATGTAATTAAAGTTTAATAATAAATATATATATATATATATATATATATATATATATATATATATATATATATATATATATATATATATATATATATATATATATTATATTTATATATATATATATATATATATATATATATATATATATATATATATATATAATATATATATATATATATATATATATATATATATATATATATATATATATATATATATATATATATATATATATATATATATACTTTATTTGTTTAAATTAGCACTACTTTATCTGCCCACTAAATAAATTTACATCAGCTCCATAACTTTAACTAACTCATTACATTCTCCTAACTGCGTAAGGATTACGTTTGCAAACATCCCTCTTGTGCTAGGGTTTTACCTTAAATCAATTAAACTTAATATGTCCTTGTCTTATTTGTCTTTGGATATTGTATAAGATTTATTTGCTGTATTTATCGCTTTTTACATCCCAAAAAATATCCCAAGCTTTTAAATCATAAATCTTGATCTTCTAAATTATTAAGGTATTAAAGCTCTGACTTTTAAAATTTAGGCTTCCAAAAAGTTTATTTAAAGTTGTCCTTTCAGGAATCGACATGCCTACCTCTATGTTATTAAGAGAAAGAACATAATACACTATAACTATCACAAAGGCTAAAGAATAAAGTTTTTTTTTGGGGTTAGGGCTGCTCATTCTGATACTTTATCACCAAGATTACTTAAAACTGACTATTATTTAATTATTTTTTTATCCTTTATTTTTAGGACCTACTTTTAAAGGAAAGTCCAAACTACTTGCCTTCTTTTCTCATTGTCAAAAAATCCTCTCGGCTACATGACATACCAGGCAATCATTTTTAAAAATATGGTACTAAATTTAAAAGTATTCTAAATTGCTTTTAATAAATTTCTTGTAGTAAAACAAAATTTTATAGCTTAAAACCAACGTGTGTAACCCATTTGATTCAAAACTTTTCTCTCTATTTACTAGAGTCATTTTTAAGTTTTTTCTCTGCGATTTTATAATTATCATTATAATTATTTTTAATTCTTGGGCGTTTTCTTTCTTCTTTTTTCCAAAACACGTTGGTTTAGGGGATATAAATATTTTTTAGATACTTTTTTTTTAATAAATAGCTTAAGAATTTTGACTGAAGCGCAAAAATAAAATTATCTGACAAAAATTATGAGTCATTTAAATGTATGGCACCAAGGATATGTCGGAAAAACGACTATAGAAAAAGGAATTGTTTTCCGATCCTCCAATCTGACGCTATGGATTTCATAACTAAAAAAATAATATCCACCAGATATTAAAAAATTGTATGTCAAAACCCTGTACTTAGTATGCGATACTAGTCTTTGACAAATACAGGGTGTAAAAAGCATGATGCTCACGATTTTAATGGGCGATAGTGAAGCTCAAAACAAGTCAGAGAGTTTAAATGACATGTGTTTAAACTTAACAGATTTTTGTTTAAATGATGTCAAAGTTAGAACTTTAGAAGCAATTATTTCTGAAAATCTTGACAATTGAAAACTTTTGTCTTAATTAATCGCCTATCGGTAGATTTATTTGTTAATAAAATAAACTAAGTTTTAATTGTTTCAAACAACAAATAAAAAAAATCATCCATTTAAAAAGTTAAAAAACAATTTTCAACAGAGCTACCTAGAAGCCTTGTGCGTGAAGCAAAGTCAGTTGTCCACTGGGTTTACGGTCCCGCCGCGATATTTTTGTTTGCTTTTAAATCGGATATATGTCGATATATTTTAAATTTACGACAACCGTAGTCCAAGGGTACCAAAGATTTTTAAAAACGGAACATATGCCACCGAGAAATCTTATTTTTCAAGCAAAATAAAAAAGTGCCATTTTAAAACATAAAAGTTTGTGTTCTTAAAATGAATATTTAGCCTAACCTTTTGGTAAGTACAACTATTTTTTTTAATAAATAAAAACCAAACAATAATTTTTTATTGATTTTTACTTTAATTTTATTTCAAATAAAATATTAAATTAAATTGCAAAAGTAATTTTTATTATTTTTATGTAAATAAATATCTCTTAAAAAAAGCGTAAATATGCAAAACCTGGAAAAACACGTTCGATGTTCGATTCGCTTCCATGAAATGTACGCGGTGTTAACAACTTTTTAAACTTTGAAGGGCCATATTTCGAAAACATTTAAGTTTTAACCCATATGTTCTTGGCTTTTTCGACTTGTTTTGAGCTCCACTAGCACCCATTAAAATCGTGAGCATCTTACTTTTTACACCCTGTATATTGAAGCGTAACTAAGGTCTGACGAAAAATTTTTATTTTTCAACAGTCATAGTCCTATATTCTAGTTTGAATTTATTATTATATTATTATTTTTATTTTATAATTATTATTATTTTGATCATTATTATTTATCTCTTTAACGATATAACAAATAACAAGTACTGTAGTTAGTTAATTAATAAATAAATATTATGCATTTTTTAAACAATATAAATAATTTTATAGAAAATATTTTGAAAATAAAAAAGTTTTAAAAACATTGCTTAGTTTTCAACATTAAGTTTATGGTTATTCGTACTTATTTTTTGATCATTACTTTGTTTGTGTTTCTTCCTGCATTGATTATTTGATGTACGTAATTAAGTTACACTGCGCGAAGTTCAAAAATTCAAAATCAAAAAAGCCATTATTGTTTTTTTTTACATTTGAGTAAATATAATTTTAAATTAATTTATTAATGACTTCTAACATTATATTTTTTCTCACAGTTTAATATGAACTATTTCTGAAATTATGAGGTAGATTACCTAGATTTTATTTCTAGCGCCAGACTAAATTATTGGAAAATACATCTTATTAGACAATTAAAAAATTGAATTTTAGGTAAAAAAATTAGCTTATTTTTATAAAATATGATCTAATACAGGGTCCGGCAAAATAATCTTTCACAATTTGCAACGCCGGGGAAGATTTGCATAGTCGATTGGTAGCTCCGCCATGTCATTTTAGTTGTTAACCTGAATTGGACGGGTGAGTATTTTTCCTTCGTTATTGAAACATTTATAAAAAGTAACGAATCTGTGATTACGAGGCAAAGAACTTTTCGTACTCACTTCGCGCTTGGTAGACATGCTCCAGTTTCAGATCGCAAAACAATATTGGTATGGGTTTCAAATTTTAAAGCTTCAGGTTTAGCCTTAACAAGAAAATCAACTGGTGGACTCAGCAGTGTTCGGCACCTGAAAATGTTGCAGCTGTAAGAGAAGCAGTTCAACGATCTCTTAGCCATTTAGCTGTTAAACATGCCTCTGCTTTGCAAGATAGTTCTGTGAGAAAAAATTTTACACGCCGATCTGAAGTTCCATCCATACAAAATGATGATCGTGCAAGAACTTAGTGAACGGGACTGGGAAAATCGCAAAGCATGTTCCAACAATATTCTTCAAAACGTCCCACCAAATGCTGTTTTAATAACGAGCGACGAAGCTCATTTCCATTTGTCTGGCTGTATGAACAAGCAGAATTTTCTCTACCGGGCACCAGAAAATGCGCGGCAGCTCCATGAACGTCCACTTCACAGCCCATGTGTCACCGTTTGGTGTGCTGTTGGATCTTTTGACGTTTGGGGTCCCTATTTTTTTTAAGAGGGAGGCGTGACGGTTACCGTGACTGCTGATCGATATGTCGACATGCTAAGCAACTTTTTGGAACCAAAACTTACAGAACTTCAACATCCTGATGTGTGGTTTCAATAGGATGGGGCTACGGCTCATACGACAAGAAGGGCAATGGAAGTTTTAAGGTTGATTCTCATTATACGTTCCGTTTCCGTTCCCTTCCATATCCGTTCCGTCTACATAAAATATTATTACATTAAAATAAATGCTTCTATGCACACCTTTCGTTCCGTTCACATACCGGTCTGCGTCCCTTCCATGCCCATTCCTTCGAAACGTATTTTTGACGGACAGGCGGAAACGTGTCGGAAATGATACGGCTAGTGTGAATGGTGTTAATTGAAGAGACGTTCCGTAAAGTCATTCTCTAAATTCATTTTTTTTAAATTCTGTTAATATGATTGATGAAATATTAATAGAACTTGTAAAGCAAAATCCTGAACTATATAATTTGGAGTACAGCGATCCCTATCATAAAGAAAAAGTATGGTTATTCATTGCTAAGGAATTAGACACAACAAGTAAGTAAAATATATTAAATATTTTATTATCATTATTTACTGTTTGTTTATAATAATGCATACTACACTCACGAGCAAAAGTATTGCATATTTTTAATATTTGGTGCTATGGGAAATGTTGAGTTTGTTTATAAATAATTTCTTATCACAACGTATGAATATTGTGAATCCATTGAAGATAAACAACGGGCTTCCAAGCCAAAAAAGGAAAATGTGTTTGTTAATTACTTTACAAATACAAAGTATCAATACTTTTGCAGATTAATGATGATTGCTAGAATTATTTAAATCTTGTTAACTTGCCATTTAACAGCCCCTGCTTCTGAACTAAAAAATTGCTTGTAAATGTCTCTAATTTCAAATGCGCTTTTATCCGCATTTCCGCCTTGTTTCGGTAAATTGTTTAAAATGCAATCCTTAAGCCCTGAATTTTCTGAGGGGATAATAGTTTTTCTCTTATAAAATTATGTAAAATGCATGTGGTAAGCACAACCGATAATTGAAAATTTTTTTTCATTGTCGTCTCTTTGTTGCACCGAAGAATATGGCCTTAACAGATTTGACCTTAAGGGGAATGCTTCGTCTCCGATTATGACATACGGAGCCACACAGTCGCTACCTGGTAGCGTATCCGGTTTCGGAAGATTCAAATTCCCTTTCATTAAAGCTTTGCCTAAATTTGAATGTGTAAAAATTCCCCCATCGCTGTTTTTACCATAAGACCCGATATCAACAGCAATGAAATTACATTGGGCATCAACTAACGCTAATAAAACAATTGAAAAAGTTTTTTTGTAATTAAAATACTGAGAACCTGAGTTCGCTGGAGCCGTTATAACAACATGTTTCCCGTCAAGGGCTCCCAGGCAATTAGGAAAATTTCAAATATTCCAATATTCTTGCGATATCTTTTTCCAGTCCGCTTCTTTGGGTTGGGGCATAACTTTATATAACATTGTATTTATAATTGCATCACAAACTTCTTTCACGATACTGCAAACAGTTGAATGTCCCAATCTGTAGCTGAAGGCAATTGTGCGAAAACTATCGCCTGTAGCCAAAAACTTGAAAAACAAAGGTTCTGATAAAAAATTTATATATTTAATTTTTCCAATTATATTTAATATATTAAGAGCCGGTATTTTCATCAAGGAATAACTTTATACTTTGAATATTTACCATCACAATGATTGTTGTCACAATTGTAACCATAGGAATTATTCGGGAAATATAGTTATTCCTTGATGAAAATACCGGCCCTTATTCCAATTATATTATTTATTCTTTTAGGTACGATATGCAAGAATAGATGGAACCAACTTCGGGATCAATGGCGAAAAAAAAGAAAAAAATATTACAACATCGGGTCAAGCTGCCAAGCCATCAAAGCCATGGCGTTATGATCAAGAAATGAATTTTCTAGAACCTTTCGTACGTTTGCGCGACACCATTGGAAACTTAGGAAATGAAACTGAAGTTAACGAGGACGAAAACACTGCCAATGACGAAGATTTTGCTCATTTATCTGATTCCGATGCTGTTCTGGCCAGTGCAAGAAATAGTGGTCCTCAGAAAGAACGCGGCGTAATTAATGAAGCAGCAACCGTCCAAGCAAATACACCAAGTTCCTCTTCTGGCAAGCGAATGAAACTCCTGAAAAATAAAAAGGACCAAGACACCGCCGGCTCAACTCTAATGCAATATTTGATAAAGAAGCAAGAAACTGAATTAACTGTCCTTGCAGCTTCTACTCCTCAAGATGCAACTGATGCCTTTTTTGTCGGTATAATTGCAAAAGTGAAGAAATTTTCGCCATACTACAAAAACATAATAGGAAGTAAAATTTTCAACTTGGTTCAAGAAATAGAACTTCAACAGATAATGCAGGAACAGCAATCCCAACAGCAACAGCAGCATATAACACAGACACTAACAATGCAGCAGCATGATATACCGTCGCAACAATCGACGCACCAAAAAATATTAGGATACTCCAGATATCCATTCGCCATCTCTATTAGTAATCCAACGTCTCCATTCTCTTCTACACCCTCACCGCAAACGCCACAATCTGCGGCAACATACTTAGAAACATTTTCATATGACGAAAGTAGTCAAAATTAGGTTACGTTTTCTTATATTATAAATGTAGTTATTATTTGACAAATAAAAGTTCCTACTTCCGAACAACAAACGCAAAGTTTCTGTTTTGGTGTTAGAGCCTCCCTAAATTTAGTATTTTGTTTCTGAAGAAGTTGTTCAATGCTTGATAATAGTTCGTAAAACTGATGCTTTGACATGCGAAAATATTGGTAAAATTTTGTGTCATCGTCCATTAACTTCGGAAACAATGTAACATATTCTCCTTCCACCCCGCGTTGCTTCAACATATCGTGAATCCCAAAACGCCTTTTTCGTTTTCTTTGCAAACGTTGTTCTTCGTCCAAAATAACAGCGGCAATAATTAAATTTTCTTCAGACCACATATTTCACAACTTTTTAAACTACGTATTTAGTCGCATATCCGAAAATACTGAATATGGAAATGCAACGTAAGGGTTGCGTAAGGTATACTGTGTATACAATCAAATTGTACGGAACGTTTACGAAACTGATATGGAATGGAAACGTAATGTATAGTGGGAATCAACCTTTAAGGAAAATGTTTCCGGGACACGTAATCTCGTTACATGGAGATGTTATGTGGCCTGCGCGTTCACCTGATCTTACCCTATGCGACTTTTTCCTTTGGGGTTACCTAAAAACGAATGTTTTTCAACACCATTCCCAAACCATTGACGAATTTAAAGCAGCAATACGCCAAGAAATTGCAGGAATATCGCCTCGGATTACTGCTCAAATGATGGAAACTTTCAGCTGCAAATGTGTATCGAAAAAAACAGTCGCCACTTGAAGTCTGTAATTTTCAAAACTTACTAAAAACAAATGGCATAGCATACCTTTTCAGGTTGTAAAAATAAAATCTAAATAGCATTTAAAATATTTTATTAATGACTAAAATATGGGAGATCATTTTTCTGAACCCTGTATATACTTAAATACGCATTCGTAGCTTAAAAACTTAATTAAAACATCTTTTATTTAAAATTTCACTGCCAGACATTTTTTTTATCATATTTGACATTTAATTTAAAAACTGAAAGTTACAGTACAAAAATATTATTTATAAATTTTTTGTAGTCATGCAATCAACAACTTTAACTCGTCAGACTGGAAAATCAGAAAATAATCTTCGTCAGACAATATGAAAAGTTGTTTTAAAAAGGATCTTAAGAAAATCAGCTGTTTATTAATACTTTTTCTGTAATCATTTTTCGACATATTCGAGGTGGCAGGCATTTAAAATGACTCATATTTTTTGCAAGATAATTTAATTTTTGCATTTTAGTTTAATATTTCAAGCTATTCAATAAAAAAACAGCTATTGTATTTTTTTTATGTCGTTGAAACAACGTGTTTCGGGAAAATTAGAAGAAAAACGATAATAATAAAAAAAACTCGCAGAGAAAAAAGGTTTTAGACTACAGATATATCTAATCTATATCAGATCTGGCATGATTCATTTTTAGCAGCCTTTCTTTCTACGGTCAATTTTTAAAACTTTGTGCTTAAATATTTTCTTTTACAAACTTTTTAAATACATTGGTTGGGCCAACCAAAAACCATTGTCCAGTTTAATTCCTGAAAGGCGGAATTTTATTTCTTATGATGAAAAAACGTACCAATTCTCACCCCCTACACGAGGGATTAAGTACTATAAAACAGCGAATCGTTCAATCTTGTGGGCGTTACTATTAGGAAGGATGTTAAATGGCAAAGATACATTACATTTATAATTTTACAAGATTACAAAGATTTTATATTCTGTTTTTGAACCAGAAATATCTCTCCTCCATAAAGATGTCTTCTCTGTATGTTTCCCCAATTAAATTCTAGTTATGATTCAATATCTGGCAATGGCTAATTCTACAAAAATTAACATTTTAAATAAATTTAAAGAAAGCCGTTTGACCTATTAATAACCTTATTGTCTTCTAAGCTGTAAAGTACGTGTCCCTTTTGTGACTGATATTTCTACTTCTACCCCAAACAATGGGCAGCTCTAAATAGGACAGCACAGAATTCCGTATCCCTTTAAAATATATCTGAAAAAGTTCCACACTTCTCCCTTTTTTCGCTTCTTTATCTTTGAAATGACCAGACTATGGAACCTGCTGCCTACAAAGTTGTTCTCTTTATTATTTAAACCCATCAAATTTAAGTTATAAAAATATTTAACAACAAGTTTGTTTTAATCACAAATCCTTGCGGGGGCAGGTAAAAAAACTTTTGCTAGAGCTACTTTGTTGTCACATCATCATCTTTTATTTGAACATTTGAACTAAATTGTCCGGTAAAAAAGTTAGGACTAGTTAGACTTGATTATATCGCCACTGCTCAAAAATTAGCAGTAGAGATAAGGGTTCTAAACAAAGTATCTGTAGTCTGCGTCACAGTTATTCCAAATCAACAAATTCGAAGTTTAAACCTTAAAATTTTTACATTTTGTATTAATAAATTGCCTCTTACTTCCCTTAAGAAATTTACGTAACCTAGGTCGTTAGACCTTAAGCCTTCGTGAAATGACTTAAAAAAAAAAAACATAATTAAATCTACATCACATTTTTTTTATATAGCCATTATTATCTTCGGCCAAAGTAAAAAGTAAAAAATTAGTAAATGCAGTTTTCAGCTAATTATGAAGAAAACATTTTTTGGAACTATTGGAATACAGTAACCCTAAAAAAAAGTAGACATTCTTGTGTTAAATTTTATAAAATGCAACTAAATGGTTTAAAACAAAATTTCAAAAGTTTTAAACTCGTCAACCGCCATTGGTTGATTATGGTAAATAATTAGGTCCAAAAAGTCTTATTGACATTAAAAGTCAGTTTTTAATATCATTGGTATTTTTTGCCAATTATAAATTTTATTTAGTTATTTTATTTATTTAGAGCCGTAAGTAATAAAATTGTATATTATAAAATTTGATAACTTTTACCTATTGGAAACTAACCAACACTTAAAAATACATATATATTTTAAATTTTATATGTTAAGAAACTAAAATCTGCCCCTTTTCGTTTGGGGGATAACATAGTCAAAATCAAATCTCCCACTTGGATGATTGCATTTGTAACCGTGGTTACTGACTTTTTAAATAATGTAATTTTTTTTTAGTTTTCATTCCCAAACAAAAATAAACAGACTATAGGTAATAATTATAAGCCCAACAGGTACGGCAAGATATACTTTCCGCAGGCGAGTATAGACATCCGAACGACGCGACACGAAAAGGTGTGCAGGTAAGCACTGGATTCTACGTAAAATTTTACACAAATTTGTTTTTAATTTTTCACAAATAACCCATTTCCTTAAAAATAAATATAACGAGTGTGGCATTAATACATGGGTCATTTTATTCGGAAGCAAATACCCAAGTAATTTAAGTCGTTGCTACCACGCCGCGACTATTGTTGGGAACTCAAAAGTGGTTACTATTGACGGGAACGTTGTTGCTACGATCCCATTACGTGACTACGACCAAAATGGAAAACATTTTAAGGGTAAATTATTACCTTGGAACTTATAGCGGTACGTCGAACTTACGTTCCAGCTACGTGGCGGCGACCTAGCGGCGTGGTCACCGCTACCGGAGCCGCTACTTTATAAGATTTGTTTCCGCCTACTTTACATGGCTTTTTCGCTTTTTCTTTGTCTTACCTATTTGGAAAGAGTTTAACAGCATCTTATTCGATATTTAGGCTTCTCAACTATAATGGAAGTAATATTTAGCTTGTAGAGGTATAAAAAAATTTGCTGATTCACGAGCTTTGAGTTAAAAAATGTCTGTGAAATGTGATGTCGATAGATTCATAAAAACAACGCGCCATCTTAAAATATATTTTTTAACACTTTTTTTGGGCAGGCAATGATAAAAAAGTATAAATTTGGTGAATTTTTTTTTAACATTTCTTCTAATAACATGAGTTTAGTTTCGAACACCAAGAACTTCAAGGATTCGCACGAACTAATAATGCGGACTGCCGATAACGGGTAGATATATTTTTGTACCTGTAAAGTAACCCTTACTTGAAAGTGATTTTTTTAAGAAATTGAAACTTTATAGTGATATTAAGAGAGTGGGTAGTAAAAATTACGGTGAAGTAGTTTTCGTGAGTAGCGAGGAAATTAATTTTACCTTAATTATTTATGAGTAGCAACGGCATCCTAGTTACTTTAACGCTACCATACAGTAATAAAACTTTGAAGTGATATACCAGTAAAAGACCAAGTTACTGGGACTATTGAATATTTCTTTAAAGTCTTTGCTACTTTAAAGTTATTTTACATAGTAACAGTCTCGTACCAGAAACTTTAAAAGCTACCTAGAAGTACTAAAACTTTTAAGTTCCAAATTGTAGTAATAATAACTACCAAAAAGTCTAAATAAAAGTAGGAAAAACTTAAAAGTCATTTTTAAGTGATAATTACGTAACAACGACTTATTCAAAGTTTCGATCTCGGCTTCCGCTACTTTGATGATACTTGGGTAGCCAAATAACATACGAAGTGTCACATTTAAAAAAAGACAACTCTGCGTTATATTTTTAAATCCCTAACCAATAAAACAAATTTATAGCGTTTTAAAATTTAAAAATAAAAATAATCCATTTTCACAAGTGACATGGGTTAACCTTGCTTTTAGAAAAGCTTGGCCCACAAAGACTGATTTGTAGTTAGAATAAATGGGAAAATCTACATTTATTGCATGTATTGACTGCAAAAAAACGTCAAAATTAATGCGAAAAGATATACTTTCCCGCATGCTACTACAGATACTCAAACGACGCGACGCAAAGAGGTGTTCCTTATTTTCTCAACGCTGTGCGAGTAACATGCATTTTTTAATCAAAAAATCGTGCAAAAAACCGTGCGGAAAAGTAGTATTGTCCGCATGCCTGTAGAAAAAGTATAGTTTGTGTGCAAGATAGAGTGCAAGATGATTAAGAATTGACACTTATACAAATTACTACAACTATGTCTAATTAAACATCATTATATAAATTACTTTTACTTAAATAATTATCATTCCTTTCGGACACAAACAAAAAATTGCGTAAACAACTTTTAACAAGAACTTAAAATCTGTGCTAATTGAAAAATTTCGCAGGGATGCTTAAAATGAAGAAAGAGGGTACAGAAAAGTTTTTAGTTGATTACCACATTTCGTAACGAAGAGAATTAAAAAGAACAAATTGCCTGTGGGTATTTTATTGTATTTATTTTTCGGACCAACCCTTATCTGTTTTTATTTGAATGTACCAGGTGGCAAGCATGTTTTTGCCGAAAACCCTTTAAAAAAGTTTGTATTAAGAATCGAGATATGTTCCCTTTTAGAAAGGCCCGAAACATTTGCCAAATAAACAAAATGCAAATATATTTTTTAATGCATTTTTTCTACGTTTATCGCTAATACCTTAATAAGTATGTTTTGTAGAAAAACTTTTAAAAAAGTAAGTATTAAAATTTAAAAAAAGTTTTACTGTAAATATGTTTTAAAAGTCTCAAGGAGACGCTTCTTCTGGTATGTCTAAATTGTCAATCAGTCGATGGGTTGCCAAGATACAAGCTGTCAAAGTTGACAACTAAATAAAATTATTTTCTTATTCTTATTTAAAATTTTACTAATAAAATAATTTTTAAACCAAACATTTTTTCTTTGTTTAAACATATTTTTTATTTACACAAATAAAAAAATATTTATTAAGATTTTAAAGAATTGCTGAGGGCGCCCAAATAATCCGATTTTATTGAAATTACATATGGTGTTTCCTTATAGCATAGTTATTTCTGATTTAATATGGAGGTCTTTCGAGAAATCTAACTAAATTAGGTCTTTTGACCAACAAGCATAATGTATTTTGCAATTTCTATCTAATTATATGTGGTAGGATATTTATTAACATTTTTTTTTCTTTTAACAAGGATGTAGAATCTTACGTATAATCTAGTGGTATACCTAATATTTTTTTCAGTTAGGGTTTTAAAAATAAAATGCAGTTATCTTTTTTTTAATGGGACACTGACTGTTATTTGGCTATTTGTTTCACAATAAAATTACCATATTTAATAACCACAACTAACCACACCCCCGATATTATTTTAAAAAAATTTTGTTACTTATAAGAAATTCCAGGAAAACCTCATAAGATTTAAATTTTGCACAATTAAATTAAGTATCTACATTGCAATAAACTTATCAACTATTAAATTAATTACTTTAAAAAAAATAATTTTAGTTTTAATTTATTAGCTCATGGCTCCTTTTTTATTTATTCTTAATTTTAATTAATAAGGTACACATTTTGTTAAGTAGGGTGCAAGTTGGCTCAGAAATTAAATGATCGCTGCAATATTTCGGATAATATTTAAGAAAAAAATTGGAACTACTAAGTTTTTGTGTCCTTAAATTATGATTTAAATAAAACGGAGTTGAAAAACTTTGAAGTACATATATAATTGTAATTAATGTTATATTGAGAGTGACAAAAATAGTGCACATACTTTACAGATGTATTTTGCTAGATAATCAGAAAAAGCAACCAAACATTAATACTTTTAAAAGGCTATATGAAAACCTAGTTTTCTGTGAATTGTATAAAAAATAATACAAAATAAATATATAACTAAATAATAAAATATTAAAAAAGTAATAATAGGTATAAAAAAAAGAATAAATAATAAAACTGTACACAAGATGTGCAAAATTTAAATAATTTATTTAGGTTTTAAAGGTTTTTCTAAAAATTTGTTTTTTTCACAACAAAATAATGAAAAAAGAAAAAAAATAACGTGTGTAGTGTCAATAATAAGTTTTTTTTAATTTTGAAACAAATGGTAACTACTATACTAATATAAGGTGTACCATTTAAAATAAAAGAAACTCTGCGTTATATCTTGAAATTTGTAACCGATATAAAAAATTAAGCACTGGATTATACTTTTTAATTTTTTTATAAATAACCAATTTCTTTAAAAATAAATATAAGGAGTGTGGTATTAATAAATATGTAATTTAATTGGGCAATAAATTACCAAATAACCTACAAAGTGTCTTAACAAAGATGTAGTGAAGACGTAGTTAACAAAAAAAGCAACCAAGCGTTTCTTCTGTAAATCTTAGGGATAGAAAATTTTCATCGCGTTTTGAAATTCCAAAATAAAAATAACACTGGTCAACATTTGATCTACGCCAAAACAGGTTACTAGGGTTTTAAGGGTCGCTAATTAGGATAAAAGGGTCGGTTAACCTCTATCAAGTCAGGTCCAGGGTCATTAAAAGATCAAGTGAAAGAAAAACCATTAAAATAATCTGAAAAAATTCATGCATATGTTTTTAAGGTCGCTGAATTCGAATCCAGTGTTAATTACACTTTGGATCTATCTATGCATGAATTTTTTCAGATATTTTCTATTCTTTTTTCTTCACTTGACCTTTAGATGACCTTGAACCTGACCTTAAGAAGGTTAACTGACCTTAAAATCCCATTTGTCGACCTCGAAAACATGGGTACGAATTTTTTTTAGATTTTTCGAATCGTACTTAACATTTTTATCCCAAAAACACTTCAAAATAATCTTAAAATGACCTTGGATGAGTTTTCTCGGATTTTTCCGATGGTTTTTCTTTACTTGATCTTTAAATGTCCTTGAACCTTGTTGGGGGTTAACCGACCCTCTCATAGTAATCAGCGACCCCAAAAACCCTAGTAAGCTTCTGGTGTTTCAGCGTAGATCAAATGTTGACTTGTGATAATTCATTTTTTCAAGTGGTATGATATGGGTTGATCTTGTCATTAGAAAAGCTTGGCCTACAAAGATTAATTTAAGGTTAAAGTAAATTAAAAAATTCATATTTATTGCACTGACTGTAAATCGAAAAAAAAAAAAATTCAAAGCTGTCCAAATTTGACTTATGGGGTACCGTTGGACGCTGTAAGGGAATATATCTTGACCACCCTGTATTTTTAAAAAGACTATTTCGTTGCACAAAAAAAACCTTTTAGCACAATGTGGAAAATATAACTTAATAGGGGGATAAGGGCTTCTAAGATAAAGAATAATCTGAAAAATATTTTTATAACGTTCCCAGGACTTATCTCATAAATATATCGGTTGTAAATATTTTAAGAACCCAAAAACTTAATTTATCGCATCCTGGAATTAAGTAAACATCATAAACAGTAACCAAATATTGTTCGAGATATAGAAATTCACAGAACCACCCTCAACGTTCTTTATGGTTCGGGAAAAAGGTACCTTCTTACAGGCAAATTGACCACCCTGCCTGGCGCATTATTTTTGTTAAACCGATTTTACCATTATGAAAAACAAAAGAATATATATGAAGACTCTGGTTTTGTAGCGTATTAATTTGATTTGTGAAGTAGTTTCGTCTTATGATTTTTTTTACCTATGTAAAACAACAAGAAAGAGAAAAATCCAAAAGTTACGATAAATTTCATATAGGTTTTTTTTCTAATCATAGACGGACCTTCTTAGTATAGGAATTAGTAGAATAGATTACTATTAAGTTTTTTATATAAAAAGTAAATAGACTTGAACACTAAAGCCGTAAATTAGAATTTAAAAACTAAATGAACCCCGATTTAGAACCACTCGCGCCCTCTAGTTCTAAGAGGCCAAAGTGTGCAATAAGGCGTAAAATAGGAACCACGCTAACAGGGGGATTACAGGGTTAATATTCCTATTTAATTGGTGGAAAAGGGCCTAAGCCAGGGACCACGCGAAATCAAGTGAAATCAGGGAAGGGCGAATAAGTTTCATGGAATTTTAAAATTATTATTTGAGTTAATTACAGTCTGAATCTCGTTAAAACGTGTTGTGTTTTACTCGTGAGTTCTCTGTTCAGAGGGTTTTACTCTTAAACATTTTTCTTATAAACTAAAATCTTTTAATAGACAAATAGAAAGAATACTTAAGGGAATTTCACTAAGGGTATCCTTCTTAAGGGAAAGGGTTTATCATCCTTTGTTTTTTTTGTAAAGTATCAACAGCAGTAAGTGATTTTAAATACTTTTGTTTTCTTAAAGCTTGTATTTCCTAAATTTACCAGGGGATCTAATCTTTTCCAAATTGGTTTTAACTTACACTTAATAAATAAAACCTACGGCAGTTCATTTCACACTAAAATCTAGTTCTCATTGTTATAGTCAGTTCTAATTTTTTTTTAGTTTATTATTGTAAATAGTTGCTTTATTTATATTTGTAAATAGATTTAATTGTTTTGAGAAATTCTTCTTTTATTGCTCTGGGGGGACGCATTAGAAAAAAAGGGAGGGTTACCTTTGTGCGCTAGTGAAATCGTACCAGGTGGCAGCAAAGAACAACAGAGAGAATCACAAGTACAGAGACGACGAGAAACAATATAGTTGTAGACGTAATTGGTAAGATCTAATAACCTAGTAGTCCTTGCATACTAAAACATCAAGAAAGAAGACCAACCTACCTTCTAGAGTGCCTTTGACATCAAATATAAAAGTTCTGTTTAAATTGAAATAACTACCAACTCCGAAGTGGGAAAAGTAGTTCTCGGATGTCGGCCACTAAGCTACCATTAACAACTTTTACGACAAGTCGCGAGAATTTTCCCAAAACGCAATATGTTTCCAGGAATCCAGAAATGTAAAAATAAACATTGGAAAATTGAAATTTAAGGCCCGTTCCGGTGAAACAGGAAGTCACCAAAAGTCACGTGACTTGTTAAAAACATCAAAATTGACAAAGTTTAATTTCTCTATTTTGGAAAATGCAGGGAAAAAGGTGGTGGGCCACCCTTTTTTTAAATTTATGGGACTATTTACCTTCTAATTTTTGCTGACTTGTTTCTACAAACAATCTGTTTACTTACTTTTTTACGACATTTTATTGAGGCCTTTAACAAATCTTAGGAGCAATCTACTTTTTATGACAAAGAAATGTTTACTAACATTTTTATTTTTATTTTAAAAGCTACAGAGAATGTTGGTTCGTGAAGTTCAGAAGGTAGGTGCTCTTTAAGACTTCAGAATTTCCTGTATGTTTCTAAAAAAATTACAACTTTATTTATATTTTAGATATGACCAAAGTGTGTAAATGTACTTTATCAGAAAGATAAGATATAAGGGAACGCAGATGACACCACCAGGGGCAGTTTTATTTAAATTCGAAAGTTTTTGCATATGCTTTTATCTTCTGTAGTGAGAGCTATCGCAGCAGGCAACGTTAAATAAATCATTTAATGTATTATTACTTTTTAATGTTACAATACACAGTCCAAATATGTACTATGTAGTAGGACTGTAAAAAAGTTTGTGATTCAGCCCTTAACGGTAATTATCACAAAAGGTTAGATTATTTCCTGATTTAACTTAACCTCGCGTAGTATTCGTGAAAAAAATTGTGTAAAATAATTTTGACAACATAGATCTCTACTTATTGTGGTCACATGCAATCATGCAAACACCATTATTTTACCACATAAACATTGAGTTACTACAAGTGGTATAAAGTAGCCTTTTTATTTTTAATTATTTTTTTACATGTACCTTACGTACACATCATGTGGCGAGGCGTTCATAACAGCGCCAGCAAACAGATTTGCGAGCCATGTATTTTTTTTTAAATATGGATTGTCATGGCCAAAAATACTCTTCTAATATATAACGTAGTTCAGTATTTTATATTATGTATGATTTGTTTTACTACAATTGTAGAACATTATAAATGTATTGTATAATTGTCAAAGAATTTATCATTTATGTCAAAAATATTTTATTCAGAATATCCCCAGTGAGGCAATTATTTCCGGAAATATTTCCGAAAGAACGCTTTTTCAAAAGTTTTTCCAAATCGCAAACTGGGAAAATTTTCTAGGGAAATACGTGATTGAGGAAAATTTTCTGGACATTAATTCAAAGACGCGGTGGTTTCCGTAAGAGAATTTTACACCCAAAATAAATATATTTAAAAAATAATAATAAAAAGATCTGACACGAGATGTCAGAAAAAAAATTCACTTATTCATTTTGTTTGCCTAGCTAAGCAGGAGGAAAAAAATTCCAAAATTTGAAGGTTGCTATGGTTACCTGTTAAAATAAAATTGCCTAATCGGCTCAAAGTGACAGGGGTAAAATTTTTGTATATAATATTATAAGAGACAAAAATTTTGTCGGCAAAATATTTGCTGGCTTGCTTTGCCTGGCAATTCGGCGAATGACATTTACAACACAACCACAACCAGTTACGCGAGTGCTTTGTAAAAAATGTCATGTCACACTGTTGGCTTAGAAAGAAAAATTTTCGGCAAAATAAAGGTGTTGCCATGGTTACCTGTCAAAAAAAAACCTTTTTAATTGGTTAAAAGGTACTGTTGTAAAATTTCCAAAATAAGCCTTTTTTACGTTCTAATGACGAAAATTGTTTAAACCTAAGTAGAGGGTGCCGTGGTTGATGGGTTTTCAGATGGTTAACTCATTGCTTTTTCCAGGTTAGTCAACGGTGTTCAGCACTAAAAAATGCAAATATTGCTAATCAAGACACCTTGAAAACAACACGGTAGTTCCACCATGGACGTTATAATGGTCAAGATCAGTATGCATGGGGATCTCGGAAACCGTAAAGATACAAGTCGGTTAAATTATGGAAAGTTGCGCATTTAGTGCCTATAAACATGCCATCTGAAAAGTTTCAACCCGAGTACGTCCTGAATATCCGGCAAGAACGAAATTTGCTGGATTTCGTTTTATTCTGACGTTAAAAATATGAAAACAAAATGAACATTAATGGGTATTTTTAATTTTGCTGCTACTAAAAAGCATTGAGAGATTTTCCGTAGTTTAATATTAATGTTAAACATCATAACTTTATTTTTTTAAATGCGGCACTTAATTGTTTATTGCATTTTTTCAAAGCAGTTATAATCCCAATTAACGATGTATAACACTTAATATTTTTCTGTTAAATAAATATATTTTCCATAAGAGACAATGAGTAAGACAAGGAACGGACATCATTTCTTATAGGGGAGTTCCATATTTGAATAAATATTAAGTGTTACACATTTTGTAATTGGGATAATAAGAGGTTCAAAAAATTAAATAAAAACCCAGGTCCGTATTTAAAAAATAAAGTTGATGATGGTCTAACGAAAACAAAGTCGTCTGGAAAATCTTTAACGCTTTTTTGTAGAGCTTAAGAAAGCCATAAGAAAGTGTCTTTGTTTTTCCATATCTCTTAAAAAACGCAGAAAAAATAAAAACGAAATCAGCAAATTTCGGTTTTTTCCGGATATCTCCCGGAAGTACGAATTTTACAATTAATCGGATTTGTTAATTTGCCATATTTACCGACTTTTGTATCTCAGGTTCCGATCCCCCAGCACGAATCGTGGCACCCTGTATATATAACTACTACCTCTGAAAAGGGTTCCAACCCGAGTCGCCTAAGTGACAGGCATAGATACGGATCACTATGCTACGGGAGGTACAACGGTTTTAAGAATTACGTCTAAAACATATAAAAAAATGTATCATAAAAATAGGGTATTTTCAATTTATTTTGTTAAGTATTATAAAAAAGTATTGTTACACATATTTAAAAATAATAATAAAAAAATAGTAAAAAATAATATTTAGCAAATGATATTTTTTATGGAAACGTAAAATGCCAGCAAATAAAATTTGCCTATCGCTTTTTTTTATCTTTTTCAGTATTTTTAATACAAAGTAAACACCGAACTGGGGATTTAGCCCCTATGTTTGTTTCTTGTTTTCAAACGTTAAATAAAAGTGTTCCTTTATGTAGGAATAAAAAAGCCTTAGGTTTGCTTTATTGTAGGTAGCGTCTTTTTGTTTTGAAAAAATTTATGATCCTACGTTGTTTAAACCTTAATTTCCGTGGAATAATTTTTTATCAGTGAAAGTCTTCTACATAAAATAAATGTTACATAAAATTATTTTGATAAGTATATCACATGTTTCTTTATAACTGTTTTGTTTTTTAAGCCTATAAAATAAATAAATGTTTTAATCTAGGAGTTAATCTATTTTTTATTTGTATTCTCTGTAGTCGAATTGTGCGGACGCTTCGCCAGGGTCACAACTGGCATTTTTATTGTCAAACCATGTCAAACGTGATAATTGTTATTGCCTTCGTAGTTATTTAGTTTTAGTAATAGACGAATTATTATCGGTAAGAAAATAAGACTTGTTGAATGTACGAGTCGGCATCGGCAAGCATGCTTTGCTGGAACCTTGCAAAAACGTATGTAACAAAAATTTAGATAGTTTTCCTCTGACAAGGGTGCGAAATGGTAATTAAATTAAAAATTGTAAAAAAATCAAAGAAAAATCAATTTTTATTACTTAAATCGCCCATAACTTTGTAAGTGCTGGACATAGAAAAAAATTGTAAGGCGACAAAAGATTCGTAACTAAATTTCCTACAAGACAGAGTTATTTAAAAATCTCAAAATATATTAGGCTTGTTGCAAAATGGCAATAACCAAAAAACAAGACAAAAAAAGTATTATAAATATGTTCTATAGTTTTGTGGAGGATTCCTTTTTTCAGTATGTTTTCTTTGGAATAGTCGCCTTACTACTTTTAAAAAATGGGACCTCTTCGGTCCAGGTCCCGGGGTATAACAAACCGAGCCTGCTTAGCCCTATTGACCCCTATGAACCTGCAGATCGCACGCAACAAAAAAGAAGAAAACCCCCCCAAAAAACCCAAAAACCAAAAATATTAATCTACTTTAGTGGCAAGTTGGCCACCGTTTTCAAGATGAAATTAAAATTAAAAATTAAACTAAATTCAAAGAAATTTTGTTTTAAATACTTGAAAATTTTGATAGGTTTTTCCTTTTTATAATATTTTGTCATAAATTATAACATGTCGAAGAGGTCCCATTTTCCAGAAATTAGTGAGGCGAATATCCCAAAGAGAATTGCTTTCCATGGATTTTTGGGCCTTGAGATTTCTTTGAAAACATTTATTTTCAGCCAGATAAAACATCACAGGTCTGTTTGTTATTCAGAAATAGTGTACACTTTTTTACTTTTTTTACGTAAGCGCTTTTATTGAAGGTATATTTTAGGACTAGGTGTGTATAAAAGGGCAAAATAGTGTAAAATGTTTTAGTCAAACAGACCTCTTGTTTTGGTGAAACATCATGCCAAATTTCGTTAAAATCCGTTCAATATTTTTGGCACAAGAGTCTAGAATATTGAACCTAGATATTTAATTTCTGTATAGGGTGTTACAGAATGTTGTAGAAAATTTAGGGGTAGATTCTACATGTAAAAATATGAAAAAAAGTTTATATAAACATGGGTCCGGAAATGCTTTGTTTTTATGATACGGGGTGTTTAAAGTATTTCGCCTTTTAAAGTTTATTTCACAGTTCTCGAAAACCCGTCGAGATATTAAGATAAGTTTTGCTACACGCAAATGTATTATTATAGGTCACATTTGCATGTACAAAATTATTTTTAAGGGACTTACATCAGTGGCGTTCATGCCGGTAAGTTCTTATTTTTAGCTAAAAAAACTGTACGCCAATGATTTTTTCAAAAATTAGTATTGATTCCTTAAAGCCAGTTTAATTCTGCTTAAAAAGTACCTCTTGGAGTTTGTCATCCTCGAAATAAACATTAATTTATTAATCCGTATCCGTATAAGTTGTTTCCGCCAGACTTCAAATATTTCGAAGGGGCAGAATAAATATTCGAATGCGATTTACAGCATGTATTAACGCAGAGGAAGCCATTTATAGCATCTAATCTAAAGTTAAAATCGAATAAATTATTTCTGAACAATTAGTACAAATAAAATAATAAAATTATAAATAAAACATGAAACAGCTAAGTGTACTTTTAGTTTTATTTCGAAAACGGTAAGTCAGAACGTAAAATTCCAGGAGGTACTTTTTAAGCATAATTAAATTGGCTTTAAGAGAGCAATACTAATTTTTGGAAAAACCAGTGGCGTACAGTTTTTTTCGCTAAAAATAAGTACTCACCAGCACGAACGCCACTGATCTAAGTGCCTTAGAAAACAATTTTGTATATGTAAATGTGACCTACATTTATACATTTGCGTGTACAAAAACTCATCTTAATATCTCCACGAGTTTTCGAGAAATGTGAAATAAACTATAAAAGACAAAAAACTTTAATCACCCTGTATCCTAAAAACGAAGCATTTCCGGATCCATGTTTATATCAACTTTTTATATTTTTGGATGTATAATCTGCTCCTAAATTTTCCTCACAACATTCTGTAACACCCTGCATATTTCACATATACTAAAGATCCTAAGCTTTCAACCGTTTTTTAAAAATTAAAAAAGTTAGGAACAATTTTATTGCTAAAGGCAATAATAGTTTAAACAATTATGTTTACACAAATAAAAAAACATATTTTTTGTTTTAAATCATCCCATAAGTAAAATATAAATAAAAACATGATAATAATTCCATATAAACCATGTGCCGGTCAACTTTGGCAGCCTGTATCTTGGCAACCAATCGACCGATTGACAAGTGTAATAATTTTTTTAAAATAACAGCAACAATATTAAATGATTATTTACTTTTGGCGGCTTCCAATAAAAAAAAATAAGTATAAGCAGATATGTTTTGGGACAGCAAAAAAACTTTTGTATTTAGGCTTTAAAATGGACAAAACCCGTAGTGTCCCAATCCAATATAAAGGATCTGCTCTAACCTTTTTGCTTGTTTTTTAAATTATCCCTTTTCAATAGTTTTTTTTTCTAAGAGTAGCAGATTACGAAAAAAATTCTTTACTATTTTAAACGAAATATGCACTAAATAAATTAACAAAAAAGGTGTTGCATTTATAAAAAAAGTTTAAACTATTTTTGATTATATCAGAATCGGTAGCAAGTAATTTTTTTTGTTAAAATGTGCACCAAGTCATTTAATTAGGCTCATCCAAATTTAAGGTTTGTAATTTAAGATGTTAAAGATAAGCTCTGCTGCATACCATATGATATTTTGTAAAGGACTAAGTTAATTTAAAAATACTGATTTTCATGGTAAGTGGACTTTCAGTTAATTAGAACAATTTTTGAGTGATCCCGTTTGCACAATCCTATTTATTCAGGCTAGAAGACAACTAATCTCGGGCACCTTTTTTTGTTGTGGAAATTTTTTGTTGTCTAGTTTGGACGACATAAACATTTTTTTCTAATTTAAAATTTTATCATTTATAATATGTATGTTTCAGTGAAAACTGGTATTTACTTATCTAATTTTTTTTTAAAAGAAATCTGGTAATTATAACATTAGGTTTTTAAATATTGATTTTAATGTGAACTAAAGATTATTACCATTAAATTTATTTTAGGTTTATATATAAGAACAATCTCTCTAAGAGAATAAAATTAGTTTTAAAAAAATGTTAAAACATGGCACAAAATTTGTATTATTTTATTTTTGACCTTGCCTATTGACCTAACATTTTTTGGTACATAAAATTATAAATAAAATTTAAATTTTTTATTTATTATTTAACCCAGATAATACAAACCTTTTTTATTATATTTGTTTAAACTTTAAATACCAGTCCTAGGTAGGACTAAAAATATTTATTTTAAAAAAATTTTAAAATTTATTTTTGGTTTTTTAAAAAGCTGTTCTTTTAAAACGCCGAACGGTGGCAAAATACACTACTACTTTAAACTAAAAATTAAAAATATACTTATATGGAAGATATGGTTTATTCTGCAAAACTTTTGATAAAAATACAGATAATAATGTACGGTAACTAACAAAACATAATTTTTGATGCAAAGTAACGGAACATTTTTGACAGAAAAAGTTAAAGCTCTTATACAGACATTACATCTTGTCTGCTTTTCCTTATACACAACTAGATGATCTAATCTATCATATCTAAACGTTTTTGAAGTTTGTGCGACTGACCTAGGCCTCTGTTTGCTTTATATATCTTCAAAATTGAGGTTGCCACTGACTGCCTTAATCTTAGTTGATCTTTTTTCCCGCCTTTAATTCTATATAATTGCCAAGCATTCTGTTCGGCCATGTCTATAAAATGGGCTACCTTTGACTAAGAAGCAAAACACACAAAAACTACGTATCTTCTTTTCGGTAATATCTACCGTACGAATATGTGAATAAGCATGCATATTTGAGTACTTTACTAGCATCTCTATAACTTTATTATCAAAAAATAGAAAAAATGCTTCAATTGGAGTGTACAGCTGTTTTGGTCCGTATGTAGGAAAAAAAGGGGGAATATCGGAATAAATACTCCTATTATTCGATTTGTATGTTCTTTCTATGCGCTGTCTAACGTGTTGGATGTTACAGGAACGATAGCTGCTTTAGTATCGTCTTGCAAATCCTGCGAAACCTCAGCTTCGGCAGGTAACTGACGCCCCAGAAGATTACATAATTCTGACGTTTTCTATCCTCTTTTTAATGTAACAACCGTAGATTATGTAATTAGCAAGTTCCATTTTTATTTTAACATAAATATTAATCATGTAAATAAATCATGCTAGAACAATATCAAATTTTTAATTTCCTTCAACAATTCATGCAACTTTAAAGGTTTTTTCCAATACCTAAACAAAAAAAAAGAGAAAATAGTGTATAATGCCACCGTTCTTTTAAAAGAACAGGCGGGTTATTCCCATAATTTGTTCGACGTACTTTATTATAACCTCATTTTTAGTAAAACAGTCCAAACAGTACTTACCTTTTACTATCCATGTCGGACCACAATTTAGTGTTGCAGAAATAAAATCTATTTTCTGCTTGGTTCGATCGCAAAGACGAAAACCGCCAGTCAAAACACGAAATCAATATTATTTCTTAAAACATACTTCATCTATAATTGAAAAGCTGAATGTTAATAAAAATAAAATTTATAAAATGTCTTTTAAAAGAACGGTGGTATTATCTCTGTTAACCTAACAAAAGTATTGAACGACTAAATTTATTTCTGTTTTTTTATCCTTGTTAAAAAATTAAAACGTTTATTATTAATTTATTTTAATTAATTCCATATTTAAAATACCATTTGTTACTTATTAAAACTATTTAATATTTTGCGTACATATTTTTGTATTTCTAAAAGGGTTCTTTTGTTTTAGTTACCCTATTCAAAACCATTTTACTGTAAAAGGTTTTTACTTTTTGTACGTACATTGTTTATTTTTAAACAAAATTTTTAAAATTTTATTTCCTTATTTCCTAGCATTTGCCCTTCCTTTGTAGACTGATGAAACGGTGCGTGAAAATAAACATTCTTAAAGTAAAGTAATAAAATTATTCTATGCTTCGTTAGCATTTTCGCTAACGTAAACGAAACCCTAATTCACTTCTTTTATTTCCTGTTCCAGGTCGTCATAATTTGATAAATTTCTTGATTTAATTCGTTCTACTCTCTTTTTAGTACTAATATAAGTTAATAAAATATAATTGTGTCTGTAAAAGAAAATATTTAATCCCTCGTAATCAATAGCAGACTTTTTTATTTTCTTTTTAAAATTCTTTCACTAATCGTAATGGGTAAAAATAATAACTTTAGAGCTGATAAAGTACTGCCTTACTTGGTGTTAAATAATAAAGTTTGAATATAAGGATAATTATCATGCTCCTTGTGTTTTGGCAAAACTGCAATTTAAGGAAACCTAGTTTTGGTCATTCATTTCTAAAAAATAATTTATTATCAATATTAACTAGCTTGAATATTGATATTAATAAACAAAATTAAAATTTTTATTATAAACTTCAAATTTAGGACGTTGGAAAATATGTGTTAAAAAATTGGCTAGGTGTACGTAAAGAAGAAGTGTTCCTTGCACCTTTGACAAAAAAAAATATATATATATATATATATATATATATATATATATATATATATATATATATATATACAGACCGCGACACTTGAATAACCTCAAACTAGATTAATCTAATTTTTAATTAATAAACAAAAAGTTGTATGTGTCAGCTATCTGAAAAAAATTAGTGACAATAAGGAAGCAAAACACATTTATTATTTATTTAGTTTATTTATTGTTACTAGGAAAAATCATGTTACACGATTTAGTCGCATATTCTAGTTCGACATTAGGTTAACCTCATGTATTAAAATTAGAATAAAAAACCGCGTAGCTTACTTAAACATATATATTTAATATTTTGTGTGATCACCCTTTTCACTTATGACATTTAAAATTCTTTGCGGCATTAATTCATATAACTTCTTAATCAAATTTAATGGAATTTTGTCCCAATTTTTTTTAATAGCTTTCTTTAATTTATTTTTATTTTAATATTGCGTTCCATTAGCGTATACTGCCATATAGGATCGTAAAATTGCCTAGAAAATTGAATGAAACCCTAGAGTAATTAATAATTGTTTAAAGGATCCTAAAAATTATGGAAAAAATCAAAAAGGTCGTACAGCAAAGGTCACAACTGAAAGGGATCGTCGTGCAATTATTAGAGAAGCTTCAATTTTTTTGGGTACAGCCAGTCAAATTAAAGCAAAAACCGGAGTTAAGGCCAGTATTCGGACTATTCAACGGGTTATAAAATCTTCAGATCACATTTGGGGTCAGAAACTTAAAAGAAAACCCGTCCTTACAGCTAAACATCGTTATGCTCGACTGGCATTTGGATGATCCTATATGGCATGGGCAAATGAGTGGAAAAATTTAATTTTTTTCGATGAGAAAAATTTCAATCTAGACGGTCCTGATGGTTTTAGCTATTATTTTCCTGATCTTCAAAAAGATTAGATTGTTTTATCGCGTCGACCATCTACCTTCGGCAGTGTTATGGTATGGGGTGCAATTAGTAGTAAAGGGCCTATTGATCTTTTTTTTTTTTAGACGGTACGCAAAATGCAATGAAGTACGTAGAACCTTTAGAAAATCAATTGCCGAAAATGCACAAGGCCATGAAAGGAAAAAATGTTTTTTCAACAAGATAATGCAGGTATTTATACAGCCAAGATTGTAACCACAGGTTTCAGAAACAAAATGTTCAAGTTCTTGAGTGGCCAGCATTATCTCCAGATTTGAACATAATAGAAAATATTTGGGGTTGCCTTAGTATACGCTAATGGAACGCAATATCAAAATAAACATAAATTAAAGAAAGCTACTAAAAAAATTGGGACAAAATTCCATTAAATTTTATTAAGTTATATGAATCAATGCCGCAAAGAATTTTTATTGTCATAAGTGAAAAGGGTGGTCACACAAAATATTAAAAATATATGTTTAAGTGAGCTACGCTGTTTTTTTAGTCTAATTTTAATATATGTCGAACTAGAATATGCAACCAAATTGTATAACATGATATTTTCCTAGTAAGAACAAATAAATTGAATAATTATTAAAAGTGTTTTGCATTCTTATTGATACTGTTTTTTTTCAGATAGCTGACACATACAACTTTTTGTTTATTATTAAAAAATTAGATTAATCTAGTTTGAGGTTATCAAGTGTCGGGTCTGTATATATATATATATATATATATATATATATATATATATATATATATATATATATATATATAATATATATATATATATATATATATATATATTTTATATATATATATATATATATATATATATATATATATATATATATATATATATATATATATATATATATATAGGGACAGCGAAGGCTAAGGCCTAAGTACTAACGTATCGTGGGTGTCTTAAGTGTGGTGGGAGAAAGGTTTTTTCACCCAGGACTTAAATATTTGGAGTATGGAAGAAAAAGAGATACATACAGAGTATACAGATTGGAAAAGGGGAAATACTTTTTGGGTCGAAAGAGGAATCCAAGCTTTTTGAAGCTGCCGAGGCTATGGATGTAATGTGTTTGTGCCAGTTGAGGCTATTCTGAAAAGTAACGCCGACAAGATTAAACGACTTTTCGTTCTGCAGAACTTGGCCGCTCATATGTACCGGATGAGCATTGACAAACTTTTTTTGCGACAGCGAACATGACTGTGTTTTTGAGGCATTAAACTGCATTAGATTTTTGGCACCCCAATCCAGGATATCTTTAAAGTCTTGTAAAAGAGATATCTGCAATGTTCTGCGCTTGTTTTCCAAATCAGAATTACATGGTGGCTTAAGAAATTGAATACTAGAGTGGGAAGTACTATCGTCAGCAAAACTATGAATGGGATTGATAATGGAAGAGAGAAGATCGTTAATGTGTAGAAGAATCAGCGTGGGTGCCAGCACTGAGCCCTGGGGCACCCCAGCATTAATTTGGTAGAAGCTGGAAAAATGACTATTTACAGTAACTGATATACGTCAATTAGAAAGGAAACTGGAGAGCCAAGACCAAAGCTTAGGTGGAAGACCGTAAGAGGGAACTTTGTTAAGAAGCCCATAATGCCAGGCCTGATCGAAAGCTTTGGATATATCAAGAGCAACGATTTGGGATTTACCAAGAAACTCGAGGGACTTGTTCCAGTTGTGTGAGACAAAGGAAAGAAGATCAGCTGTGGATCTACTGTGACGGAATCCACACTGTCTATTATGTAAGATCTTATGTTTTTCCAGATACTTTAGGATTTGGGAATTAATAAATTTTTCCATTACTTTGCAAACAACAGAAAGAAGGAATTGGGGGGTTGCACACGTGCAGCTTTCCAACTCTCCAGGAAAATATCCGTGTCGTACGAGATTCGAAAGAGGCGAGTTAGGATGGGTGCAGGCTCGGGAGCACATTTTTTTAAGATGATTGCTGGTATGCCATCCAGACGATTTTTTAGTATTAAGAGAAGAAAGAATATGCTTGATATTTTTGACTTTAAAAATTATATCGGACATTTTATGAGAAACAGGGGCAACTGTTGGGAGAGGAAGATTAATAAGAGGATCAAGCGTAGAATTGGCAGCAAATTGTTTGGCAAATAGTTTGGCTTCTCCTTTAGACGTTGAAACAATTCCATCTTCAGAGATTAGGGGTGGAAAAGAATTTGTGCAAAAGTTTCGACTAATTTTATTGGCAAAGGACCAGAAAGCTTTACTGCCAGTTGAGCAAGAGAGAACTTTATCTTTTATCCGATTGTTAAAAGGTCTTTTGCTTCTGAGATGATCTAATTATACTGATTTCTTAATTCGATGCTAGCCTGTCGATTTTTGGGACTAGGGTTTAGGAGAAACTTTTTGTCGGCTTAAATTTTTTAAAGTCTGGCTTTGTCACAGGATTTAGAATACCACGGTTTGTGATTTGAAGTTAAGGGGTTCTTTTTTGTGTGGGGAATATAGGTCTCAATGCCTAGTTGAATTGTGTCATTTGTCATTTGTTTACATATTTCGGAAGAATCGTAAGTAGAAAAGCAGGTAGGATCCCAAGGGTAGCTGGCAAAGAAATCTCTCAGACAATCCCAGTCGGCCGAGTTGTAGTGCAAGACGGTTCGTGGCGGCATGCGTTCAGTTGCCTCAAAATGTGTGGAGTATGATACGGTCACCAGACCATAATCAGAGCGACCAAGTGGAGCAGCTACTGATGCTTGATAGGGTTCGGGGGAAGTAAGAAAGAGATATAGGGGGTTAGAATTATGGGTGGGAACCCTAGAAAAGTAGCTAGGTTCCCTAATTAAATTGGTGAGCGAGTTGCTGATTGCGAAATTTTCTGCTGCTCTGCCTTGTGTATCAGTTTTTGTAGAGCCTAGCCAATCCTTATTATAAACATTAAAATCTCCGACGATTACTTTGGCCAATGGAAACTGGGAAATAATATTGTCGATTTTTATTGAAAGGAAATCAATGAACTCGTGGGAATTGTCAGACGGGGACCGGTATATACAGCAGATGAATTTGGTAGAAGATCTGAAAGTAAGTTTAAGCCAAAGAATATCCGACCTACCCCCCAGCAAGTGGGGTGGTACCGCCTCAGGCGAGGAAAAGCTTCTCTACCACCTACAACTCTCCGGGAAAATGTCCGTGTCGTAAGAGATTCGAAAGAGGCGAGCTAGCAAGTTCGGGAGCACATTTTTTTAAGACGATTGCTGGTATGCCATCCAGCCCAGACGATTTTTTAGTATTAAAAAAAGATCTGTTTGACTTTAAAAATGATATCGGACACTTTATGAGAAACAGGGACAACTGTTGGGAGAGGAATATTAATAGGAAGATCAAGCGTAGAATTGGGAGTAAATTGTTTGGCAAATAGTTCGGCTTTGCCTTTAGAGGTAGAAACAATTCCATCTTCTAAGATTAGATATAAAATAGAAAAAGAAATAAAGAAAACCTATTTTCTATTTTTATTTAAATGTAATAAAAAAAATTAGCACCAAAAAAACATAAGGAGGCACCAGAACCGCACATGTTTCAAAAAATATTATTTATTAAAAATAATATCTGTGAAAATGGCAGTTGTTAAATAATGACATTAGGTGAAAATGTACAAATTATATTCTGCAAACACAGAAACTCTAGACGGCCCGCTATATCCTCTTTGGGATTTCTTTTAAATAATTGCACTCTTTAGTCTTTGATAAAATATGCTTTTTTATTAGTTTTAGTTAAATTTAGGTAGACCTTTTATGCTGGAGTAAGAGCTACACTTGGTCTTTATTTATTTTCCTTTATTTTAAAATTACATTGCAATAAATGTTATATACAACCTAAAATCTTGCTACCTGGATGCAAACAAAAGGCCTCTCTTTCTCCCCAACTAAATCCGTCTCTGTTCATTTCTGTAGAAGACGAGGATGCCCAAAACTACTAAACATTAACATCGAATCAAAAAACATTCCAAACAAGGAATCACATAAATTCCTAGGTCTAACTTTCGATACCTCACTTAGATGGTCTCCACACATTAAGTACCTGAAAAACAGATGCTTAAAAGACATAAACCTTTTCAAAATGTTAACAGGATTAAAATGGGGCTCAAGTAGAGTATCACTTACAAACATTTACAAAACTACCACACTATCAAAACTAGACTACGGAAGTATAATTTACTCATCAGCGTCAAAAACTAACTTGAAGAAGCTGGATGCCATTCAGAATACAATACTAAGACTGATACTAGGAGCATTTAGAACTAGCCCTATTAAAAGTATACACTGCGAAGCCGAATGTCAATCTCTCTACCAAAGAAGAGAATTTCTATTAATGAAATACTCGGATAGTCTCAGATTTAGACCTCATATTCCACTATATAATTCATTCTTCAATCCCCCCAACAATGAATAATACCAGAAACTCTTCTCAAGGAACCGCTGCAAATTATTACAACCTAAAAGAAAGACTATCTTTATCATACCCTCCAGTCTACAAAATAACACAAAAGTTATTCCCTCCTTGGAACACCCTTCCAATAAATAAGGACGAACACATGCTTGCGTTCCCTAAAGATACATATAACCCCTCTATCATCAAAAATATTTTTAAAAACTACATTAATTCAAAATATAAATATTACAATTTTATCTACACTGATGGTTCTAAAAAAAACAACAAGGTTGGAGCAGCCTTTTGGACCCCAGATCATCAAAGCTCTTATCATCTGCATCATACAACAGGAGTATTTACATCCGAATTATTTGCTATCATGAAAGCCCTAGACTTTATTCTACTAAGATTCAACACTAATTGGGTAATTGCAACTGACTCTCAAGGCTCCATAAAATCAATAGAATCCTACTCAGTAGATCATCCGTTGGTAATGGAAATTAAATATAAACTAGAAAGAATTCGCATTCAGAGAAAAAAAGTGATATTCCTTTGGACACCGGGACATGTAGGCATAGAAGGGAATGAACAATCAGACCTACTGGCCAAAACTGAATCTAACACAAAGATATACATAAATAACATTTTCTACAAAAAGGACCTACAAAACTTTACAAAAAACATCTCAAAAAGCATTACACAACTGGAATGGGACTTAGAAGAAAGCAACAATAAACTACAAAAGGTAAAACCACTATTCTTTGAACAAAACAACATATCTCATTTGACCAGAAGAACATCATGCATAATAGCCAGACTACGTATCGGACACACCAATCTAACTCATAAATACCTGATAGAGAAAACTAACCCACCTCGATGCGAAGTATGCGACTGTAACCTTAGCATTCAACACATCTTCGAAGAATGTAATAAATATAAAAATGAACTACAAAACATGAACATAATAGGAAACATCAAAGAAAAGTTATCATACAAAAATTCACTTCAAATTATGGAATTCTTAAAAAGAAACCAACTAATAGACAAAATATAGAAAACATAAAGAATTTAGGAATAAATAGAAAGAAACAATTACAAGCTCATAAACAAAGATAGAAAAATACACCAACTAACACTCACATAACCACAACTAGTAATATAAATAGACCCAGCAAAAATTAAAGACACTAAAAAACCCAAAGGGTTGACGTGTCTATAATCAATAAATCTCTCTCTCTCTCTCTCTCTCTAAAATAAAACCTCATTAACAACCAAAAATGTATGTACATAATATATACATACACACATACATAAGCTACCAAATTTACAAGAAATTGTTTTATTTGGTTTTTAAACTACCGCTCGTTGGGGGCATGCTTAATTTCAGTGTCCAATTTATTATACATTTTTATATACATGTGTGGGTTGTGTTTTGATAAAGTTAACCTATGTAATGGGTAGTTTATATTACGTGGTCTAGTAATATAATGATGATTAATATAAGTGTCAAATTTTTCCTGATTTTTATAAAAAAATAAAATAGTTTTATAAATGTATACAGCACAAATGGTTAGTAGACTGTTAGACTTAAAAACACCCCTACACGTTTGTGCATATGACGTATTGTAAATTAATCTAAGAACAGGGTTTTGTGTAACAAAAAGTTCCTGCCCTTTTGAATTTCCTCCCCAAAAAATTATTCCAAACCCACATAAGTGTGGTTTATACCCATAATAAACTGGCTTGTTAAAAAACACGTTTATAAGGAAAAGCTAATGAATAGTTTACAATTATTATAATTGTATTCTTACCAGCAGTATTTACCAAATATATTATAAAATCAGCAAGATCCCTGGCTACATTTAATTAAAACACGTTGTTTTTAAAGTAAAGAAAATAAATTATAAGTCCTTTCAATATCTCGTTAATTTTCTTAACAATTAGCTTATCGTGGTAGTGACGGCAAACTTATTTTCTAATTAAGATTTTAATTAACAATGCCTTTAAAAAGAAAGTTGTCAAAAAGTTATAATTGTTACTTTCGTTGAAAAAAAAAATTGCAAGTAAATTATACACTCGTTATGTTCTAAAATTACCACTTAATGTTACGTTTAAACATAAAAATTAGCAAGTTTATTGTTAATAACTACGTCTATAACAACTATATTTTTTGTTAAAGATTTAGAGTATTTTCTAGTTTTACCAGTTTTAACATAAGGCCTGACTTAATTGTTATTATAAATTTATTTCTAACAGATTAGTATATTATTTATGACAGTACGTTAAGCTTTCAGAATTTCTTAAATTTTTATGTCAAGATTAAAAACAGTTTTAAATATTATTGGGTATTTAGCTTTTTTTGGTTAATTAGATAAAAACGGTGGTAAACTTGCCATAAAAACATAGGAAAGTATTTTGATTTTTGAGTTTTTGTTTTTTTTTTTTAATTTTTCCCCAGCGACTTGCCAGCTCGTTGGGGGCAATAGTTTCTTAGCATACTCAGTTTTATTCCCCAGGACCAGGACTGGAGCGGTCCCACCTTGAAGAGCATAAGGATAGGAATTTATGGCAGGTACCCAACAAAGACTTTTTAATTAATCATTATGTATATTTACCATCATATTTAACCAAGTTGGAGCTTCTGTCATTAGTTTTAATTTAAGATCGATTTTTATGGTAACTTTAGATTATTATGTTATTTTAGGATATGTTTGTTTATGGGTAAGAATCCACCTTAATACCAGATCCGAGAAGGGTTTATAGTTTTTGTACCGGGTGTTCCATTAAGAGAGGTGGTCGACTATATCTCAGAAACTACTAATAGTATTACTTTCGGAAAAAATTTTTTGGTAGAATCAACCAAGGGAAATTGCTGGAAATTATTTTCAAGTCTGTGGCATGGCCGCTAGGGGGCGTAAGGGTAACGTCAAAACATAAAAATATACATTTCTTAAAGAAATATCAAATAAAGTGTGTTAATAAGTAGTACTATTTTAATCCTTTAATGTTTTCTAAACAAAAAAGCTTCAGGTGTAATTTTTGTCAGTTCTAAAATAAAGTTGTGGGGAAAGGTTAAAGTTTAATTTAGAAAAGTGCTAATAACTCCGGTTTGCTTTAACCGAATTAAGTGAACTTGGTCTCGTTTAGAGGAACATTATAAGCATTATTTTCAAGTGTATAAACTATTGCTACACTCATCTCACAAACGCCGCTAGAGGGCGTCAAAGTAAAAACTAACTTATTTTACGAAATTTTTGGCAAAATTTAAATACAATGATATATACCTTTTTACATATTTAGATAGAAAAAAAAATCCCAACAAAACGGCAAACACCGCAATTTAATATCTCTTTTCAAACCGAATATATTAGCAAAAATATAAATACGAAATAGACATAACGCATTTAACGACACAATGTTTTCTACTAGGCCGATTTCTTTGGGTAAAAATTAAATATTTAAATTTTTACAAAATCTAATGACAAACTGCTTAATTTTTACTTATTTTAACCCATTTAACGATATTAAACAACATTAGATAATTACCAACCCATAACTGTAATAATCCATTGAGCGTTTAGACTTCTTTATTAAGTAAGCTTTGAAAACACAAACAAAAAACTTAAGGACGTCCCAAATATTCAAACTGCCTCCCATCATTCTGAATGCATTGTTTCCCAATATTTTCCTTGTTGATAAGACAGCTGTCTCCACTTCTACTCTTGAATCTCCGAATAGCGTCCATGATTCTTTAAATCATATTTTCCCTTGTCGTGAGTCTCGTGCAGAAAACAAGATCTTTAAGTCTACCCCACAAATAGAAATCAAGGCAGGTCAAGTCGGGAGATCTGCAACAAAAACGTAAGAAAAAATCTATTTAATCATCTACTGAAAATAATATTGATACGATAATAAAAACTTTACTATTTGCCTTTTACTTATAGTTATACCTAAGCAATAGGTATCTTGCAGGCCACGGAAATAGGCTACCTCTTCCAATCCACCTATCAGGAAATGTCCGATCAACGAACCTATGGGCGTTTACTGCGAAATGGCCAGGACAGCCATCGTGTTGAAAAAACATTGTTCGTCTGGTCTCTAACGGCACATTTTGTAAAAAAGTGGCAAGTGATTGTCCAGAAAATTCAAATATGTTTCTTCTTTAAGAGGCTCATCCCAAACAAACGGACTGATTATTTCACTGCCAAGAATGCTTCACATTCCTTGGTGTTGCACCTCCTGCATCCAACGAGGATTAGTTTTTGACCAGTAGTGCATATTGTGCGTATTAAATCCACCGTCACTATGAAAGGTTGCTTCGTTAGTCCATAGAATTCGAGATAAAAGGTTTCTGTCTACCACTATCATATTTTTCAACCAATGACAGTAACCTTTTGTCGTAGTCTGTAACGATCAAAGCTTGATGTAACCCACAATGTGTTATGGATGCAACCTAAGAAAAAAATTATTTGCATTATTACAATCTAATAATAACCTTATAATCCTTTTGATGCTTGTGTCTGGGATAGGTTAATCCAAATCCGACTTCAGTTCAAAAATTGCATGTCAAATTTTAAAATATAATACTGTAAGTCTGAGGAATACCTAAATCTCTCGAAATTACACGAACGCTTAGCTGAGGATTAAACTCTACATAAGCTAAAACGTTGATGACATTTTCCTTAGTTCTTCCGGCGTCTGCGGTGTAAGGGGCGAAGAACACTTCCCGTGTTACGAAAGCGATTTGCTAAACAAGTAAACATTCTGCTGCCGTACCGGTGCCGGTGTCTCTGAGGATATCTCAATGCATACAGCCTTGCAGCTATAGTCGCATTTTGCAGACACTCAAAATAAATAGCAATAATATCAACTGCTTCTTCAAGCAACAAAGGCATTTTTAAAGAACACAATAGCACAACACTAAAAATAATATTTTAAAATAAAAATTGTTGGATTTTTGACATTTCAGCATCCTTTTGTTTTCAAAGCTAACTTGATAAGGACCACGCTCGATGGATTATTACAGTTATAGGTTGGTAATTATCTAATGTTGTCTAATATTGTTAAATGGGTTAAAATAAGTAAAAATTATGTAGTACCTATGTCATTAGATTTTGTAAAAATTTATAAATTTAATTTTTACCTAAAGAAATCGGCCTAGTAGAAAACATTGTGTCGTTAAATGCGTTACGTCTCTATAGAAAATCTCGTGCCGTATATTTCCACTAATATTTTATTTTACATCTGCACCATTATATTCGGTTTTTCTTTTTTACATAAAATGCAGCAAAAATATGCAACTTTCTATTCAACCTAGTTTTTGCTTTCCATGTCGTTGTATTTATATTTTTGCTAATATATTCGGTTTAAAAAGAGCTATTAAATTGCAGTTTTTGCCGTTTTGTGGGTTTTTTTTCTCTATCTTAATATGTAAAAAGGTATATATCATTGTATTTAAATTTTTAAAAAATTTTGTAAAATAAGTTAGTTTTAACCTTGACGCCCTCAAGCGGCGTTTCTGAGATGAGTGTAGCAATAGTTTATATACCTGAAAATAATGCCTAAAACGCTCTTCTAAACGAGACCAAGTTTACTAAATTCGGTTAAAGCAAACCGGAGTTATTAGCACTTTTCTAAATTAAATTTTAACCTTCCTCCACCACTTTATTTTAGAACTGACAAAAATTACACCTGTAGCTTCTTTGTTTAAAAAACATTAAAGATTAAAATAGTACCACTTATTGACACACTTTATTTGATATTTTTTAAGAAATGTATATTTTTATGTTTTGACGTTACCCTATCGGTCATCCCACGGACTTAAAAATAATTTTCAGCAATTTCCCTTGGTCGCTTTTACCTAAAAAATTTTTCCCAAAAGTTATACTATTAGTAGTTTCTGAGAATATAGCCCTAGTGGAACACCCGGTAAAAAAGATAAATTAAATCCAATCGAAAATGTTTAAAAAACACATGGCTTTTGGTAACCACAAATTAGATTACTTTTTAGAGATCTAAAAGTAAAGTTATCAATTAGCGTAAACAAAAAGGTGCATTGATTGTTTTTGGTACTTACTTTTAGGGATATAAGAATTTAGTTATTAATCTGCGTAAGTAAAAAATGCATTAATTTTTTTAATACTCTTTGGAGATAATTGGTCATAAATCGTTTTATACATTTTTCCTCCTAAACGGGTCAGTGAAGCGGTATATTGTTGTTTTTTCTTAGCACTAATAATTTTTGCTGAACAAAAATTATTAGACAAAAATTTGGTTTTTCTTTTTTGTTTTTTTGCCATTCTTTAAACTTGATTTTTAAAAGAGAGCACACATGTCCTGAAAAAAAAATAAATAAAGAGGAATGATGTGGTATTAGATTATATATCCATATACAGCTAAGGATCGTCGTTACTTAATAATGCTAATTTACCTGGAATAAGCAAAATCCAAAAAAATTCTACAATTTTCACATACCTACAATTTAAAGTATTAAGTGACATGTGGTCTTTTATTTTAAGCATTTTTTAAAATAAATACTTTTATATTACGTATTTTTAGACGTTCTTTCTAATGTAAAATCTATACCAGATCAAGTAATATTTTTTAGAGATCGAACGCTGTTAGAATAACACCGATACGTCACGGTTTTATACGGGTTTGCCATATGAGACCGTGACGTATCGGTGTTGTTCTTACAGCGTTCGATCTCTACTTCAAATCTTCTTAGATGTTATTGAAAACAGTGAATCATTGTTACCTACTGATAAACACAAAAACAACCTTTTTATTTAACTAACAATCCTTTAGTTTAGCGTATTCTTTTTTGTAAACAACGTAAGAAAAAATAAATAATTGCAAAATAAAATAAAACAAAATGACTTGTTATAAGTAAAAAATTTATACTCCGACAAAACCTTTTGTATATGGCACCGGTTATATAAAAATATTTTTGAAAGGCAATACAACATTTAAATAATTTGTTCATAAATGTTTAACCTTATAATTAAAGTTTTCTTTTAGTAAAAAGCTCAACATGGGGTATTTTTATTGAATTTCCTTCTCTTTAGTTCCTTTTTCCTTTTGTTAAATACAAAGAAGGGTAGAAATGACGGTGCTTATTAAAGCTCAAATTAGGACAAATTTTGGGACATAAAATTTATTTTCTTGTTTTTATGTCGAAATAATTAAAGGTATTAACAAGGTGTTTTTAATTAATAAAATTTTAATCTTTGGAGCCTAATTATAAATAATAATAATTAACTTTAATAGAAACCCTACAGCTTTGTTGGTTGATTGTTTAGTGCAAAAAAGGCAAAAAATACTTAAGCAATATTGGTATTCGATTTCAGTAAAAATTATAATTTTAAACAATTTTAAATAAATAATATTACATTAGGGATATTGCTTTTTAATAAATTAAATAATAAAAAAGGTAAATTCATATTGAGTTAGCAGCAATACATTACGGATTTGACCACCAGACTGTATGCACAAAAGGATTTTTAACTACTTACTCTTATTTTACTGTAAAACAACTTTAGCCTCTATTAATGCAGGGCATATTAGTTTTATTAGTAAGGATAAGCTGTTAAGTTTGCTAAAATAAAAGCAATGAAGGATATATTATTACATAGACTCCAATACTTTTATATTATTACTAAGCCCAAAATTATTATACAAGATCAGTGGCAACACCATTTAAACAAAAAGTATTAAAAGCTATCCAGCCCCTTCGCGAATTAATATGTAAATGTCAAGCCCTGTTAGTCCAAGAGACGAACAATTTTGCCTTGTTTTTTTTTCAAAATGCCTAAAATGGCTTAAAATTTTGACAGTATGAAGGAATAGTCCAAGGATCAAAATCTATATCATGCCAAACGGCGCCTTTACCTTGGGGTTGGTTGCCAAACCATCTCGGGGGTGCAATTTTTTATATTTTTACCACAGGAATCGATAAAAAAATAATTTATAAAATGCTTAATGCACTTTTTGTTTTGTAAAATGCATACTTTTCAAGTTATTCGCGATCGAAAGTCGGAGTTTTTCGTTGATAAAATCAACGTTTTTAATCGGTTTTTTTGTAAATAACTCGATAAGTATGCATGTTATCAAAAAAACTGAAAATAACAAAATTGTAGCTTTAAAAAAAAATAAAATGGTTTTTTTTATAATTGCTATGGGACCAATACAAACCTAGTTGGGGTTTGTTAAAGTTAGCTATTATTTATCAAACACAAAATTTTAGAGTTTCAAAGGCAAATAACGGCAAAATATACGTATTTTTTAAGGAAAACTAATAATGCCTCTAATAAAGCATTTTCAAGGTATGTACGTAAAAATTGAGTGAGTTATAATTAAAATAATACTTCGGTCAATCTAGACATTCAAATGTATATAAATTTACATTAAGCTGAAAGTGAGTAAAATTGTTTAGACCATAATTAAAAATAACATTTTAAAATTTCTCATCGTTCCGGTACGTGGAAAAAAATTAACTTGAAGACAAAGGTAAAAAAAATTGGGTTTTCGCGATTTTCTTCTAAACGGTAATTTAAATCGTAAAATTGCTTTAAACAAAAATTGTAAATCATAAAATTATCTATAAAAAAGGCATTAATATATTTTTTTTCTTAAAGCCACCTTTCCTGAGATATAACGATTCAAAAAGTTGTAAGCCTCATTGTATGTATAAGAACGTCACGTATATACATCTTGGTAGCTGTAATACATTATAAGTAAATATATTACAAGATTTACTTTAATGTGCTGGGGTTTTTAAAAAAAGTAATTCAACTCCATAAGAAGTTATCATCCACGGATTGTTGTCGGGTATGTTACCAAGTTCAAGTGGGGCTTGGTTATCAGCTAGACCCAAAAGATTGGAGTTAAAATTTGATCGATAATACTTTAGAACCAATTCAGGCTTTACACCCACCCGCGCCGGGAAAACTGCAAACACAATTTTTTGCAACTGTAAAATGGATGCAATGCTAAATGTGGTTGCAAAAAAGTCGGATTGTTTTGTTCTCTGGCATGCAATAATTGTCAAGGCCGGTCGTGTTCTAAGGTTGAATCACCAACAGCAAATGATTAGTTTGATACTGACGAACATACCTGCGATACATCGCTATTGACGCAATTCACTTAGACCCAGGATAAAGAAGAACATCAAGAAAGAAAAGAAGAAGATCAAGGAAAATAACAACAAGAAAAAGTTATTATAGATTATGAATCAGACAAAATAAATTTTCTACTGTTTTTTAATTTCCATGGCTTTTATCAATTCCAAGCCTTTCGAATAACTGTTATTATGCAATAGGTTTCAATTAACAACAATTACAACAGACCTATGGAATAGGACTACTGGAAAAACCACGTTAAAAAAACGCGCTAAGTACACTACCTCAGAGCTGGCGTGAAACGTTTGCATACAATGACGCTTACAACTTGACAACTTGAATCGTTATATCTCAGGACCGATGACTTTTGGGAAAAAAATAAAAAACTTTTTTTATAAATAATTTTATGATCTACAATTTTTGTCAGAGGTAATTTTACGATAAAACTTACCGTTTTGAAGAAAATCGCGAAAAAATCATTTTTTTAACCTTTGACCTCGAGTCAATTTTTTCCACGTACCGCAATGATGGGGAATTTTAAAAAGGTATTTTTAATTATGTTTAGAACAATTTTACTTACTTTTACCTTGATGTAAATTCATATACCTTTACTCTTATTTTTTGGTCTAATTTGATCGGACTATATGGTTAGACCAAATTTTTTTAGGTGCATATAGGTATCTTCAAAAACAACTTCATAATTACCACCCTAATTTAAATAAGTCGTAGCCCTTTTTTAATTCTCTTTTACTTATTTAAGTGAAGTTTTACTTGATTTAAGCTCGAATATGAGAGTGAAGTAAGTTTTGAAGGTTTTAGTAACGAGCGGTAATTTTCACCTCCTAAATAATAAAAAAGCGCTCATCGCCGTAATGCACAATTAAAGGGTGAGTAATAATTCCAACTTTTCATGTGATTTAATACATTTTTTAAAAAATCCACGGTTTTGAATTATTTTTTCCATTGCAATTGTGTAAGCGGTGGATTTTTGGGGATTAAAAATTTGAAAAATTAAATAAGTAATACTTTTGAGCGGTCACATTTTTTAATTACAAATCTGTGACAATATGACGTATTCATTGTTTTTAATTAAATTATAATAAGGGTCAATTTTCAAGACTTCAAATATATTCGGTAATGTTTTAAAGAATTCAATACTTCTTTTTTAACTTATTTAAGCCCAATTTTGTGTAACTAAAGCTTTAATATGAAAGTTTTGAAGGTTTTTGCAATAAGTGTTAGTTTTCATCCCTAGAAAATTAAAAGCGCCCATAGAAATTTAGATTTTAAAGAGGAGGGCAACTTAAGTTTAATCGCAAATTTTTATGTAAATCTATGTATTTTGTAAAAACTGCCAAGATTTGCACCTTTTTTAGCTTCATCTGGACTATATTATGTCAAACAAAATTATGTATCACACGACATTAAAATGACAACATTATATATCTGCAACCGATACTATATTTGATCATAAATTAATATATATAATTATATATATATATATATATTATATATATATATATATATATATATATATATATATATATATATATATATATATATATATATATATATATATATTATATATATATATATATATATATATATATATATATATATATATATATATTATATATATATATATATATATATATATATATATATATATATATATATATATATATATATAGATGGTTTGGAAAAATCAATTTTTTCAAATTCTGAGGTCAAATGTCAAAAAAGAAGCCTGTAAAAACCGGAACAGTTAATATCAATATTTGTAAGTCGCTTATCCTAAAGTTATATTTTACGTTTAAATAACTTATGATATTTTTAAACTTTCGAATTTTAAAACTTGATTTTAAGTTTACATTGAAAAGAGCAATAAATATTTTTAAAGGAAATTAAACGCTTAAAAAATGTCAATATTTGACATTTTTTTAGCGTTTTTTTTTTCTCTTAAGAAAAAATATTTATATCTTTAAAAAAAAACCTTAAATTTATTATATTTCAAAAAATATAAAAAACATTTTAGAGCGTTAAATTTCCTTAAAAAATATGTATCGCTCTTTTTGAAATAAAAACTCAAAAGCAAGTTATAAAATTTCAAAGTTATTTTTTTCCTTTGTTATTTAAACAAAAAAAATAAAAATAAAAATTTATAATAAGCAACTTATAAATATTGATATTAAGAGCGTTGGTTTTTACAGGCTTGTTTTTTCACAAGTAAAAAAATATTGCACTGCAAGATTTGAAAAAAATAGGTTGATAAAAGATGACCACATATACTCCCTATAGATTTTGTATATTTAAAAGAACAAACTTTCGGCATTATTTAATAATATCTTTTTAATTTTCCTTATTTTATTATGGTATTGTTTTAAAACATTTTTTAGCTAATGCAGGTATTTAACGACTTGATTTATGTTTTAATATTTTACCTTTGGGCTTAAAAATAAAAAACAAGCTTTAATAAAATGGGTTTTATGCCAAAATTAAGACCATTTTAAAAGGATTCATTTAATTTTCCAAATTATAAAAACATTTGCTTCTGTAAAGAAAAACAAAAGATTTGTTAAAAATGTATCCTAATTATTTCTTGTAAATCATAACGACTACCAAAAACAACAAAACAACAGTAAGTCAAAATATTAAATTTAATTTCTTTTTAGGACTTTTTAGCAAATATAAAGACAGATATCTATTTTGTGTATTTTAATTTATGTTATAATAATAAAATTTTATATTACATAATTTAGTTTTAGATTATTTTTTAACAGTATTTTTATTTAACCATTGGATAGAATCATCACAATATCAAAGTGATTGGCTTGATTTTTCATTTTTTTTTTAATGTAATATACTAAAAAAACTAGGACACCTTTCTTAATAAAAGTAATAAACCTTTTGTATGGTGAAACAAAAATATTTTGATCCTTTAAAAAGTTTAGAAAATATGTCTTATACAATCTATTTATTGGAAATTATACTTAGACTAATATACTTAGCTTTGTCTAATATGGTGACTGTGTTTTCACAACAACAACATTTAAATTATAACTGTTTTTTTACCAAGAATTACATTGCTTTATAAAAAAAGATGGACTGTAACTTTTGTACTTTATTGTAAATACTGTAGTATCTTACAGCAGAGTCTGTTTGCTAAAAGACATGTTGCTTTTTTAAACATCGTCAACTTATTTTGGTCTTACAACAACATCGTAATAAAACCAAAAATAATCAAGGTTTAAACGTAAATTTGGCCCGTCTCTTATGTAAACAATTGTACAGGGTGTCCTATTTTCGTGTGTTTTTGACGAGGTTTCTCGCTTATGAGTGAAGTTACAAAGATGCGGTTTTCGCGACACCGTGCTACTTTTTTGTCAAACGAAAGATGGCGCAAACCGATTTGTCCTAGCCCCCTTAGTTTCTTCGTTACAGGGTGATTTTAAAAAAGTTGTATTTTCGGTTACCCCTCGTATCTCAGGTATCTGATAACTTATCGAAAAAATAAAAACGGTCCCTTATAGAACTTTTTACGCAGAATACTTAAATTGTTTCTCGGATTTACTTTCTTTGAGATATTAGCCAAAGTTGCACTTTTTTAAATGGAACACCCCGTATATTTTTTCGTCATATTAATTGCCACACTGAGAGCTTTCTAAAAATATAATATACCTAGTCAGAAACTTATTTTTATAAACAGCATGAAAACATGCAATTATTTACTTTTTAACATAGGCGGCTTTGGTTTAAATTAATGACAGTCAAATTAATCAACGTCAAATGATTGCTATTGATTTTTTAATGCTAGTTCCTAGATTATCGTTATCATTTATCTAAAAAATATGGCACAAAACCAAAATTTTGAACATTTTGAAAAGTATGATATGAATAGATGTTTCATATTATCCAACGAAGACGTCGATGAGGCGGCGGAGCTTTATCTAAATAGGTACGTTAGAAGAACGAATAATATTTTTTTCAAATTTGACTTTTTTCTTGATTTCTATATAGATATCCTGAAAGAATGACCTGATAGGCGCATATTTCGTAAAATACAAAACAATCTAATTCAATATGGGTCATTTAATAAACCTAGGCCGAAAAATTATAGTAAAGATAATGAAGTAGCTGAAATAAATGTTTTGGCATCAGTTGAAAATACCCCAGGGACATCTTGCAGGCAAATAGAAGAAAATATCGGAGTATCCAAAACAAAAGTCGAAAAAATATTGAAACGACATAAATTCAAACCTTACAAGTATAAACTTGTGCACAGTCTTCATCCTGGCGATCTTGAGCGGAGAGTGGAGTTTTGTAACTGGCTTCTAAATATGTGTGAAAGGCAGAATAATTTTGAAAGGAAGATCATTTGGTCGGACAAAGCCCATTTTACCAGTGCGGGTATCCTTAATAGGAATAACTCAAGGTTTTGGAGCCAGGAAAATGAACACGTTATTTTTCCCAGGGAACGCCAGGGAAGGTTTGGATTCAATGTTTCTTGTTTCATTTTGGGAAAAAGAATTGAATATTGTATTTACCAAGGAAATTTGAATTCCGATAGATACATACAAATCCTTCAAGAAAAAGCAATGACTATTATGGAAGATATTCCCTTGCTTCAAGTAAATGACATCTATTTTCAACAAGATGGAGCTCCGGCACACAACTCTCACGTGATACAACACTGGTTAGAACAGCACTTTCCTAATCGATTTATAGCCACGCACGGACCTATTCGATAGCCACCACGGTCTCCGGACCTCTCAGTTTTAGATTATTTTTTGTGGGGATATTTAGAAGGTAAAATATACTCGAGGAGGTATGAAACAATTAAGAGAGGCCACGGAAAATGCCTTTAGAGAGTTGCGAGCCCGCTCTTTCATATTTGAAAATGCTTTAAGAAGACTACAGACGCTATGCCAACAATGCATAAGACATCATGGTCACCAATTCGAACAGTATTTATAAAATTAGTAGTTAAGTTTGTCTTTTAAGGCTAAGAACAATTCTAGCGTAAAATTGTTATTTTTATCCATTAGGTTGTCTTGTTAATAAATGTTTATATTACTAGATTATTTTTTGGTGCGAGAAGGCATTTGACGTTGATTAATTTGACTGTCATTAATTTAAACCAAAGCAGCCTATGTTAAAAAGTAAATAATTGCATGTTTTCATGCTGTTTATAAAAATAAGTTTCGACTATATTATATTTTTAGAAATCTTTCAGTGTGGCAAATAATATGACGAAAAAATATACGGGGTGTTCCATTTAAAAAAGTGCAACTTTGGCTAATATCTTAAAGAAAGTAAATCCGAGAAAAATTTCAAGTACGCCACTGTATTCTGCGTAAAAAGTTCTATAAGGGCCCGTTTTTATCTTTTCGATAAGTTATCAGATACCTGAGATACGAGGAGTAACCGAAAATACAACTTTTTTAAAATCACCCTGTAGCGAAGAAACTAAGGAGGCTAGGACAAATCTGTTTGCGGCATCTTTCGTTTGACAAAAAAGTAGCACGGTGTCGCGAAAACCGCATCTTTGTAACTTCACTCATAAGCGAGAAACCCCGTAAAACACACGAAAATAGGACACCCTGTACCATGTTATTAATATATTATTTTTTATTAAAACTAAATATTTTGTTTCGTTTGTTTACTAGTGGCTTAAAGCTTAAATATAAAGTTAAATTAAAAAATATAAAGTGTTGGTTTTCATTAAGTTGCTGCAGCTAAAAACCAAATAGTATGGCAGTTTATTAATATGTTTAAATGTTCTTTTTTCGCAAACCTGCGGCTTTAGATTTATATTTATTTTGTTTAAACTGCCATAACTTCTAACAAGTGTTTGGACATCATTTTAAGCGTTAAAATAATAATTTCCAATTGGATTTTATTAACGAGTTCCTTTCTTTTTAAATCTATTTATTTTTACCTAAAAAAAATTCACACGATAAGGTTTTAGTAGAGTTTTTGTGGCAACAAAAGATTATTTTTTAATAAAAAAATATAGTTAATACTAATTTCTATGTGCAGGTATGTCAAAATTTTGTTTATACCGGTAATTAAGTGATTGGCTGTAACTAGATTTACATTCAGGTATAACTTTTATTAATTGTTTATCTTATTGGATCTTGATTGCCTTTGTTTAATAGACCAATACAAATATAAAATTATCAGTATTTTTGTTAAAAAAAAGGCTTATATATCTTTCGTGATAAAACAAAGGCGTTGACTTTGATGTGTTTGTTTAAATTACCTCAAATTTAGATTATATAAACAAATGCCTAGATGATATTTTGTAGATTTAATTTTTTTTTTGTAAAAATTTTTGAACATATTTTAATACTACAACATTTTAGTTAGCCTAAAAAGACTAAAACCGGTCCGCGTCTTAGACTTTTTATACATAAGTGTACTTCAATAATTATTAGTTTTCAAAATTTTATTTACGCATCTATAATTTGGGGCACACTATACAGGGTTATACATTTTAAAGTAAACAGGACTTTATTTTTGAACTTCTCAGTACTTTTTTAAAAAACGAATATAGCCATTTCGTGTATTTTTTTCGTAGAATTCAATAATCCAATCAGAAAAACATTTGAAACAAAAACAAAAGAGTTACAACACGAGTGACGTATTTTTTATGTGGAATACCCCGTATATTTTTATATCAATAGATAGATATTTTTACGAGGAATTTTTCGATACAGGGGTTGCTGGATTTATTTCCTGCGGCTCTGCTGCAATTGTCTAAAAACTGCATGATACTATAAGGATAGTTACAGCTGAAAAAACCTGGCTGTCACAGGTGCTTATATGTCAAATTCAACAATTTTAAAAATACGTTTATTACTTATTGAAGTAGTTTTCTCTCATTTATTTCGTGTTTGTGTTCCCATTTTAGTAAACGACATTCTTTAAGTGACCCCATAGAAAAGTGTCCAAAATTGTAATATCTGGACTATTAGGTGGCCATCTAATAGGACGAACAGCATGGGGCGGCGCTCCGTCTTGTTGCCAAATTATCTTGGGATACGTTTCGAGTGGCAATTCTTCTAAAATATCCTCAATATCGTTTTCAAAAAGATTGAGATACCTTTCTTTAGTTAAGGATCCCTCAATTCTTTTGATAAGCACACCACACCAGACATGAAGAGAAGACTTTTCTTGGTATTTAATCTCTTGAAATTTTCTGGGATTTTGTCTTGCCCAGCTGTGCGTATTGCGTCGGTTAAAAATTACCGATGTAGTGTTCAATCGTTTGAAACAGGGTAGGATCGTTATCTTGTTCATGGGTTAAAATTTGGAAAACAAATTGAAAGAGAGGTCCTTTTGTTCACGTGTTAAATGCTGCACTGGAAGAACGTGATACGGAAGATACTTAAAATATTTCAGTGTTCTCTGAACCGTCGCATAGGTTACTCTTCTTCTTGCAGGGCCATATCTCAAGTCTCTAACTGCGTCAGTAATTGACTGCATGGGATACAAAGTAAAATAATTTAGAATAGCTTGATCCCGGTTTCTATTTCTCATTGTGGTCCTTTGTCTAATATGTAACGATCTTGTTTCTTTGAATGAGACCTAAAATCGTTTTTACTGATATATTTCGGTGGAAATTTGCAACATATGTCCATTGTGTTTCCCTGGCGTTTTCTCCACATTTATAATAGAGAGTTATAATTTGAAGCCGTTCTTTTAATAAAAACCTCATTATAAAACAACCTCAAAAAGTAATAAACGTAATTTTAAAATTCTTGACTTTGACAAATAAGCACCTGTGACCTGTGGCAGCCAGGTTTTTTCAGGTGAAACTATCCTTATAGTATCATGCAGTTTTTAGACAGTTGCAGCAGAACCGCAGCAAACAAATCCAGCAACCCCTGTATCGCCGAATTCCTCGTGAAAATGTCTATCTATTGATATAAAAATATACGGGGTATTCCATTTAAAAAATACGTCATTTGTACTGTAACTCCTTTGTTTTTGTTTTAAATGTTTTTCTGATTAGATTATTGAATTCTACGAAAAAAATACACGAAATGGCTATATTCGTTTTTTTAAAAAGTACAGGGAAGTTCAAAAATAAAGCCCTGTTTACTTAAAAATAAATAACCCTGTACAAGTTTAGTTGTTATTTGTTATGTAATCAAATCAAATTAAACAGCTTTAAGCCTACAAATGAAAAAGCTTATTTTCGTTGCTTTATTCCTTTCTTAAAAATAATTACCTTCTATAAATAATTCATAAAAGCAAAAGTTTTGTTTGTTTTCTTCTTTGTTTTTCCTATCGTCGTAGTAACCTAATTAGGGCTAACTTGGATTTTTTTATGTGGTTTGTTTGCAAAAATTAAACTTTCTAAACTTGTTTGTTTTGTTTAGGTGTTCTTTATTAACGTATGCCTTTAAGTATTGTAGTATAAAAACTGCAATAAAAGTAAAAGTTTACGAGTAGGTTAAAAGTTAATTTAAAGTTTAATATAAATAATAAAAATAAATATTTTTACGGGTGCAAATGTCATAAAAACTCGTAAGATTACCACTGACAATCATAAGGTATATGCCAAGACAGTAATTTTATTGTCCATTTAACGTCTGGAAATATAACACAAGGCAAGAAATTTAAATTTTTGTAAAGTAACATTAATAAAATTGGGTTTGTTATATTTTAGAGTCCTAAATCCGAAAATGATAAGCTAATTACTTTAACACGTACAGTTTTTTTGTTATAAGAAGAAAAAAGAGACATATTTTTACAATCTATTATATTTATTTAATATAATCATATAAAACATGTGGAATCTATGCAAAAACATAACATGATTGGTTGTTATGTGAATAAAAAATATATTTCACGAGATATGATACAGCGACAAAAACGTTCACTTTTTCCTTTTGTGTTCTGTAGCGTCATCCCTTTTTAAAAACCAACAGTAGTCGCCCAACATAAATTGGTTTCAGCATCCCTGGTATCTTGTTTTAATCGTCCTCATGCCCTGCTGAAACTTCTGTCCTTGTTCCAAATTTTCCGGAAAAAATTCAAATAGGAGTGCAAAAAATGTATTTTCAGAGACATGCAATACCCTAGTAATTTATAGGTTTTCAACAGTTCATCTATGAAGCTTTTATAGTCTTTACCTTTCTTGTTGCCCAGAAATCCTTTTACTACACGTACAAAACACGTCTAAGCTGCCAATTCCTTTTCATTTAATGTTCTTGAAAACGAAGATTATCTAGAGCTTTTTTATCTGAGTTCCAATAAATATGCCTTATTTTAATTTTGCATCACTTAATTGAAAAAATATTTCTCTTGGGTACTGGAAACCACTACTTTCTTTGTCCATGGCTTTGGCAAAGTTTTTCGTTAGTCCAAGCTTAATATGGAGAGGCGGTAGCCGCAACTTTTTTGGGTTAACAAGGGGGGCATATTTAAGGTTTGAAGTACCAGGTTTAAAAGAAATTCTATAAGGCCAATCCTTTTTGCTGTAGTGTTCTTTTGTTACCCTACTGTCCCACAGACACAAAAAAACAGCAATACTTTGTAAAACCACCTTGAAGTCCCAGAATGATACCTATGACTTTTAAATCTCCACAGATATCCCACTAACACAGTTCATATTTAACACTATTTAATATAGTTGCTAAGTTGTCATAGGTTTCTTTTATTGTCATTGAATGGGCTAAAGGAATAGATGGTTTTTTGTTTCTATTATGAAGCGGTACTGCTTGTATTTCGGTGAATCTATGAATAAACGCCACTCGCTAGGATCATGTTCCATATTAAGCTCATTCATTAATCCATCAAAAGACACAGCGATTTTTCCATTTTACAAAAACTTAATAATGTAACATTTCGTTTTCAAAAAGTAAAAAACTTGCTTTTTTATCTAACAAATTCTGTTGAAGTCTGGAACCAACCAAGAAGTTCCAATTTTTGTTTTATCAATCCTAGGTTACGTACCAAGTCATTTAATTCATTCTGAGGTATTAAGTGAGGTTCACTGGTAGTTGGTAAAAATGTGAGGTTACAACTGGAGTTCTCAAAAAGTTGTGAATCAGATGCTGATGAAGAATTAGGAGAATCACTGGGAAAGACGATGTCCAGGTTTAAAGGCGCTATCGGTACCGGTAGTTCCTGACACTGAGGAACTGGCCTTAGCGCAGAAGGCAAATTGGATTTGTCCCTATGCTTTTTTGAAATCCATTCTGTTTTAGTGATGCAAAAGTAGCAATCACTTACATGGTTAGTAGGTTTTCTTCACACCAAAGGAACAGCAAACGGCTTAAAAAAATTTTTGCGATACATCCACTGCACTTAATCTACGTGACAACTTCACAACAAACCTGAGGAGCCCCTTTTATCTTGGTCTTTAGTTTGTCACTTAAAATATAAAAAATAGAGTTTTTTGCCTTTCTGAGGTATAGATCTAGCTTGGGACGTCCGCATATATAACAAAACATATCGGCTGAATTTTTGCAACATCGATGACTCGAATTGCCATTTTCTATCAAAATCGACTCACATACTTGACTATACTGTAAATGGGAAACCAACCAAACTGCAGAAAATAATAAAACTTTTAAAGGTTTGTACAATACTGTGAAAATAACTCCTCTGCGGTTTTGTTGTACTTTCCCGTCCTAAGGTAGGTAAAGATAATTTTAAAGATCGCATTATATAAAAGAGAAGCAGGTGCTTGAAAATGGGACGTGCTAGGCTATTTCTGGGAAGAAGTGTTTTAATAACTTCTTAAATGAAACGCATAATAAACATTCTTATCAATGTTACAAAAAATATGTCGACTTGTGTATTTTATGCACAATAAATATATATTTTTTTTGGTTTAAATAAAGTCAAGATCTTTTGAGGTTATTGATCTTTATAATTGAATCAAAATTTAATAAAATTTTGGGAAATTTTGTACTAAAACATTATCTCAAATCATTTTAATTAATTAGAAGATAAATTGTCAAAAAATAAATTATAATTTTACCATTTTAAATGGTGCTTTTGAATATAAACTATCAGAAAAAGGATACAATTTAATGATTCTTGCTCATTTTAATCCAAAAACACTTAGATATTTAAAATAATTTAGTCTTTTATTTTTATATACTGTGATTACAAATATTAAATTTTGCGAAATAAATAAAAAGGGATAAATGGTATTTTTAATTTTTTTAATTTAATAAACTTTAAAAATTAAAATTTTTGTTTCAAAAACTCGGAAAAAGGAAAAAAATTCCAAAATACAAATTTTTTTTAGATCTGCGTAAAAGATAAAAAAGTTAGATCCAGGCATAGGCACAAAAAAATTTTTTTAAAAACGAAAATGAATAAAATAATTATAACTTTGATTTACATCAAATGTTATTTTAAGTATTCTATTATCATAATTTTGTGCAAAATGTTAACAAATTTGTAGGTTCGGCAGGCTAAATAAATTTTGGGTTTATGAAAAGGTTTTTAAAAATAATTTAAAAAACCCAAATTTAAAAACAGGTATTATTCTAAAACAAATACGTTAACCCTTTAGTTTTTAAAGTATTTTTTTTTGTTTTATTTTAAGGACATTGGCCAGTTTTTATAAGAAGAACAATGGAAGGTATCTCAAATAAATTTTTTTTTTGGTTTAAATAAGAGTCAAGATCTTTTGCAGGCTTATTGATCTTGATATGTGTGCAATCAATAATTTCAATCAGAAATTTTGGGAAATTGCTATTTCTAAAATGTTTCGATTTTCACTTTCTCCAAATCATATTTAATTACATTAGAAGATAAATTGCTCAAAAAATGAAATTATAAATTTTTACCATTTTAAATAGGGTGCTTTTGAGATATAAAACCTATCAGAAACATTACTAAAGGAACTTGCCTCATTTACAGTATACCACAAAAAACACTTAGAAATTTAAAGAGTAACCTTCACGGAATCTTCTTATTGCCTCTTATATTACTGTGAGTTACCAAATTGACTGGCTAACTTTTGCGCTACATCTCGGGTTAATTTAAAATGGTATTTTAATTGTTTATTACCAAAACGTGACAAAACTTCTTTAAAATAAGTATTATTTTTGGGAACTTTAACAAGTTCTAACAATCCTCCCAGAACTTTATCGCTTAAGAAAAAATGGTCGGACATGAAGGATAAAGAAATAGGCTTTGTTATATAAAAATTTATAGAAAACAAGCTATGTAAGGATGGGTTAGAATGTTCTTTTACCAAGACAGAAAACAGCTAACCATACTGCGCATAAAGAGTCCAACTGAACTTGGTTGCAGCAAAAATCTGAGGATCGCCAATTCGGTAACGAATCAATAATAAATCGATCCGATGTGATCCACGAACACGGAACTGTTACTAAAAACTTAGGCTTTTATTAAATAATCGCAACGCCACTTTTCGACTGCGCATGCGAGTAGTCCCTGAAGTGGTTTAGTATCGGAGCCACAAACAAAATTCTTGTAGTTTCTTAAGGTATGTACACACCAAACAACAAACAAGAACAAACATCAGCGAACAAAAGTTTTTTTAGTGGAGACAGTGAAAACTGCGAACAAACGTTTGTTTGTTCTTGTTCACAAATGTTCGAGTAGACGTCGGTCCATCAAAGAAATTTTTGTTTTCATTGTCCTCCATAAGTACTCCAAGTAGTCTGTCTAACAGGAGTGAATAAACATTTGGTTGCGCTATGTAGACAGAAAAAGCGAACAATAAACAAAGAGCACATATAAACAAAGAAGGTAAATAAAAACGAATGTTTTTTTTTAGTTTTTTCGGTGTGTACATACCTTTAAAGATAATTTTTGTTCATCGTCATTCATAACCATTCCAACTAGTCCAACAAAAAATGAACAAAGAACACATACAAACAAGGTAAACAAGAACAAATGTTTGTTCTTGTTTATTTTTTCAGTGTGTACATACCTTTGCCCATATTCCATGTCTTACACCTAAAATTAAGGTCCAAACAAGCAAGCATAGCTAGCAAATAAAGACTGATGTATTTTTTTTATTTAAAAATGTATTTAATAATTAAATAATGTTTTGCAAATATATAATCTTCTAAAATAACTTTAAAAATATATAGAAATTAAAATTTACTCAAAAGTTTAAATAACTCGTAAAATATATTTTATCCTTTTTTTGAATAGTTATTACTATTTAAATAAAATTTAAATAAAACAATCTAATATCCATATTTAAAAAAAAAATTTTTCGAAATATAAAAACATATTTTTTTTAAGGTATATTATAATTAAATATAAGGTTTATTTTAAAATTAATACGAAAACTTTATATCAAAATATCATGCTGCATTTTGCGCAACCAAGCAGCAGTAATTGTTACAAGATTTACTAAACGTTACTTGATATTGTGCTGTCAATTTATACAAATTAGGCTTCGCTCCAAAGCAAATTTTGCTTTAAATTTAAAGCAAAATTGATTTAGATATTTCCACTGCAGGCTCATAATCTAATTTAATCATTTAGAAATTAGATTTTTGTTTCAAATATATCCATTTAAATAAACTAGGCATTCTTATTTAAACATTGGATATTATAGCGTTAATTATTATAGATTATTAGTTACTTTAATGTTAAATCACATTTTGCTTTAGACTAAAATTCAATTAAATTTTCTGTTTTACAGCCGGCTTATGACTGAAATAAAACCTTTAAAAATAAAAGAGTCAATGGAAAGACTCTTATTAATTTTAGATTAGACGTTTCCAAACGTTACCGGCATTTATTTCTCTTTAAATTTTTACATCCATATCTCGAACAATTTAGTAATATACTGGAAGCTATTTTTCTTATCTCTTTCGTCCCTTAGGAGCATAGCTTTGTAATGAGCCTAGATGTTTCATGAAAAAAATATCTTACTCTTGTAAATAAAAATCGTAAATGTTTAAGTGCTCAAAAAAATAGGATTTTGTTCAGCTGAAACTAATTTTAAAACTGCTAGTTATATAAAGAAAAGATATTAATTACTTAAAATAGATATTAAATATATATATATATATATATTATATATATATATATATATATATTATATATATATATATATATATATATATATATATATATATATATATATATATATTATATATATATATATAAATATATATAAATATATATATATATATATATATATATATATATATATATATATATATATATTATATATTATTATATATAAGGTAATTAATTAGGAAATGTCAATACTTAGGTACGTAGTCAGGGTCTCAAAATAAACATAAAAGTCTATATAAATATGGGTCCGCAAAGCCTTCGTTTCCGTAATCAGGTGTTAAAGTTTTTTATTTTTTTAAATAAAATCATGATTATGTTAATATTGGAGTAAAAATTGGTATCCGGGGTTTTTTGGTATGACGATTCGAACCTCATCTAGTAGGCCTTACTTGAGGGGGTGCCACAACGTCTTTTTACCATTTTGAACAATCAATACTTTTTGGTACGGCCCTGTATTATATTTTTAAGTAAATTAAATAATTGTTTTGTCATTTTTACGTCAAGAAAGTATACCGGTTAAAAGTTGATATGAGCAACCGTTTTCGAGATATTTGGATTTAAAAAAATTGCGACGCATCTGATTTTATTATAGCAAAATTTTTAAAAAATAAAACAAAATGTAAAATTAAACAATATGCATTTAAATTTTCAATTAAATTATTGTCCTTAAATGATGTTCGGCACAACATAACTAGGTTTTATAATTTTTAAAAAACCCCAAATTTACTTCTAAGCCCATGTAGCTCTGTGGTGAACACCCTGTATATAAATATATATAAATATATATATATATATATATATATATATATATATATATATATATATATATATATATATATATATATATATATATATATAAAGGTGGGAGTAGTCGTGACTGACTAGTTAAGAAAAAAATTTTCAAAACCAGGAGGTTTTTGGGGGGTGCAGTCATAAAATTAATGGCCATTATAAAGATGAATTCTTTTTTAATTTGTCAAGCTTTCAAGAACAGTTTGTTCCCTTCCTCAGGACATCTGAAAAACAATTTTAGGTTTTACAAATTATCCCTAAAATATGTTATCTAAAGTTATCTTACCCATGCGAATTTCTTGATTAAACAGGAGATTCAAATCAGAAAATGGCAGAAACATCATACTCAAAAGTCAGACATAAGATGGTGTTTTACTTAATTTTTAACTTAAAAAATCTAATTACATGGGGAAAATCTTGTTTTAGCGATTTTCTTTAATAGTTACATGGCTGGAAAAAAAAACCTAACGGAATATAAATAATATAATTATATAATATATATTACATATAATAATTTTTGTCACTAGAAATCATTTTATTACAACCCATATATAATTCTAAATGGAAAAAAAAATATATTTTATTATCATTGACCAAATATAAGCAAGAATTAAAAAATACTGTTAACGTGACACTTATTTCAATGCCTTGTATCTAAATCAAATATAATTTATAAATATTTTTCGCAGTCTCTCCTTACTTGAAATAGCACAATTAACATATCTTGCTAGGTATTCTTTCTTATTACATTTACTGTAGCTAGCATCTAAATATTTTAAAACCGGCGAGGTGCAAAAGAAAAATCCCTTAAGGTCATAAATAACCTTTCCAATACTGCACTGCTTTGTATCTTTATTTAGTCTGAAGTAATAAAAAATTAAAAATACACCATTTATAAACATTAAATGTACGTGATCCATATTCAACAAATTATAAAGTGCTTCTAACGTAAAAAAATGTTGAAAACATCCTAAAGAAAATGCGTTAAAAAAATTAGTAGTCAAATATAAAGGTATAGACGACTAACTATTTTAAATCAACTTATTTTATGAAAAATTACATGTTACCAGAATCTTAAAATTTTATTTGTTATAACAAAACAAGAGTTTTTTAAACAGTTTTACCTAATTTCTTAGCAAATCCTTATGAACATATAACGTCACAATTAAACATACTTGCCAATAGAAGCCATTTATATAACTAGTATATAAATTAGGACTTTATTGAACGAATATTTTATGTCCGAGCAAACTTACGAGCGAGACTATAAAAAAATAAGTCAATAAAGCCTGTTTATGTAGGTGCTATAAACATGATTTTATGTTTGATTGCCATTGGATTATATGTAGGTAACATTTAAAAAAAATGAGGAAACCTGCATAGGGTTTTATCTCGAGAGGTGATCAAGTAGTTGCCACAGCAGTTGCTATGAGGTGTAAAAGTTCATTTATAAAACATATCAAATTAGTTGACATCGAAAATTTCTGAAAACCTCAAAAGTCTTAGAAAAGACTTCTCATCATCTGCGAAGTCAAGAACGTTGTACGAAGAGACTACGAAGCGTACAGACAGTGAAAAAAAATTGCAGACAAAAAAACTTATTTAACTAGGTATCAATTTGTTGTTAAATATTTAATAAATTTTTTAATAAATTTTAGAAATTGTTGTTTGACCATTTGTTATTAACAATGACGGTTACTTTATTTTACTAGTACAATAAAGCGCTACTTTATGGACGCAAAATTGTTTTATAAATATCACTTTATTCGCCAACTGTACATAAACATTTTTACTGTATATATGTTTTATAAAGTACACACATTTTTTGATAACAAAAGCTTTTTTCATATCGTTATTTATCTATGGTAATATAACTTAAATGAAATTTTGCTATGAAGTGTATTTACTTGTTAAAAAAATCGTAGTACAAAATCAGTATATATTAAAACTTATAAAGGGGTAACAGACGTCTACGCCATCTGCTCACCAAAGGGCGAAGCGTACTCCTCTCACCTTACGGTGTCACTGACTTGCCGAGCTGAAATAATGTTACAAACATTTGGAAATGTATGTCCCATTCTGGTATGGACTGGTAACAATAGTGTAGTTAATTATAATATTCATATTTTTAATTAGTTAAATAAGCACAACTTAACATAATTTTTGTAAATCAAGGAAGTAATTAAACACTTTTTCTCAGAAATGGGAGCACGTCCCATTTTCAAGTAGTAGTAGTAGTAGTAGTATATAATGCAATCTTTGAAATCATTTTTACCTGCCTAAGGACCGGAAAGTACAACAAGACCACAGAGGGGTTATTTTCACAATATTGTACACACCTTTAAGAGTTTTATTGTTATCTGCAGTTTGGTTGCTTTCTCTCTCGTTTACAGTACAGTCAAGTGTTTAAGTCGATTTTGATATAAAATGGCCAGTTGGAGTCGTCGATGTTGCAAAATTCAAGCTGATAGGTTTTGTTATATATGTGGACAATTTATTATAAATTCCCAAACTAGATCTATATCTGAGAAAGTCAAAAAAGCCTATTTTTAATATTTTAAGTGCCAAATTGTGAATCAAGGTAAAAGTTGGGCTTCTCATGTTTGTTGTGTGAGTTGTGGTTAGTTGTGGTTAAACC